>WUQG02248741.1:0-20464 GCA_011317285.2 Androctonus mauritanicus | reverse complement strand
ATTTACCTGCGAGAATATACTTTGATTACTTTAGAGATGAATTGCAATATGAGATCTTTTGTCAATTGTATTGGAATAAGATATGAATTTCATCATGGTATATATAATTAGGATGGCAAGATCAAAAGTTTGAAAATGTGGAATCACCTGCATGCACTCAAGCTGTATGCTATTACAAAACAAACAAGCAAAACTCAATTGCATTCCTAAAATAAAATTTGTGTAATCAAATTTTCTTTTTTTTTTTTAGGATATAATCAGAATATTTTAATAAATTAATGCCCAGTTACAACTCTGGAGGATCCAGGTTTGAGTCTCGGGTCCCAACTCTCAAATATTTATCATAGGGTCTGGGCCAACCCATCGATCCCCATCTTCCACAATTTGACTAACTCCTCCGCAAGGGTGGGCAGCTTATGGAAGGACTTGCTTCACCCCATCACTTAATGATCTAATGGAATGGAAAATTGTGTCATCTGTTGACAAAAAAATGCCCAATTACACAATACAAAATGAAAAAAGTAATATATGTTTTTATAAAATGAGTTAATTTTTATTAAATATATTTGAAATACATTAGTTTATAAAGAATTAAAAAATATCTTACAGATTTGCACTTGAATTCATATAAACATAGATCCATTCAATTGAGTTAACAAACTTGAAACTATTATATTTCCATCTGCAATTTACTGGTTCATTTTTACAAAAATACCAAAATGTTAAAAAAATTGTCTTTTATATGCAATAATATATTGCATATAAAAGAATATATATGCA
The DNA here is from genome assembly GCA_011317285.2 of Androctonus mauritanicus. Classification (NCBI taxonomy): domain Eukaryota; kingdom Metazoa; phylum Arthropoda; class Arachnida; order Scorpiones; family Buthidae; genus Androctonus; species Androctonus mauritanicus. The sequence goes on along the minus strand of WUQG02248741.1, from coordinate 19,684 downwards.
ATATATATTTTATATGGAATAATTTATATATATATAAAAGAATATTTGTTTGAAAAAACAATTTAGCATTAGTGTATAGTAAAAATGCACTAAAATAATGCAACAGCATTGCATAGAATTTTCACAGTAATAATAATAAAAAGGCATTAGATTTAGTATAAAACCACTAAAATGGCAATGTTGTGCATAGAAGAAACTAAAAAAGGTTCTGAATGAATGAGGATCCTATCAACTTCAATTGCATACATGCCCTATATTTAATAACACACATTGACTATTGTCAGTGTCTATTATTAAATAGACAATCATTATTAAATAGTAATTAATGTTATGGATAAAATAACAAGTGTGCAGACTAAAAACAAATTCTTACTTTCCTTTGCACAACTATATGTTCAGTTATGGATCAAAAAAGTGTCTTCCTGACCAAAACCAAAGCTCCATTTACATCTACAAGCAAGAATTTTTTGAAATTTCATAAAAAAAACAGTAAAAATATAAGAAATTTTTTAATACAAATTTTAAAAGTAAAGTGCATTCTAAGCATGCTGATAAATAGTTTATAGAATATTATCATCAATGCAAAATAGGGACAATATATGTAGAGGACACCAGGCAAGCCTACTTAAAAAGCACCTCAAATTATTATGATTATGAGGTTTATAAATAGATTGAAGACACTACTGTACTATATTTAGTTTTCTAAATATATCTTAACTAGAAATTATCCACTCATATAAATGATCTGAAATATAATCTTGATTTAATCTTATAATACTGTATATAATGATAAAAAACACCTCCAAACTCATGTAGGGAATCCAAACTATTACTATTTCTCCACTGCTTAATATGGAGGTTTTAGCAGTAGCCTTTTTCCTCTGACGACAATGCAAGGTAGGCGTGCCCACTGGGCAGTCCTGTGTCTGTATGAGGTCCCATTGCAAATCCTAGTGACAGACTTGGGCACTGCCAACATTCCCAATTCCGTTTAGGGACCCAAATGAGACCCCAGTGTCAACTACCAAATGGTACAAAATGACTCCTTTAGTCGCCTTTTACAGAGGGTCGGACATTGGGCATATTTTAACCATTTACCCACAAGGGGAAGGGAATCCAAAAATCCTTGAGGGAATTATGAAATGATATCCATTATTATGTTACAGCACCATCTGTGAATTCTGTCTTTTTAGAGGAACTATAATTTCAATGTAATTTTTATTCTTTAATTTTTAAATTATTAATAATTTTGGCTGTGGCAGATATCCAAAAATTAGAGTTTTCTAAAGATACCCTATTTATAGAAATTGTTACAGTAGTTCAACTAAAAAAGGGACATCCTGCCAGCCAGCCATGCTTGATTATTAATATATATTATACTTATGAAGCTGTTTTTATTTTGTATCCTATAATAATAATAATACTCAGAAAAAAAATCAATTGTTTGAATGTAGTGATGATTTTGTTTGTAAATTTCATGTAGAAAATTATAAACAGTATTCAAATTTATATAATGAATTCAATTAAATTCTGAGTTTTTTATTATTTTTATAATTCATTAAACATTTCCAAAATAATTTTATAAATATATTCTGGTGATGATAAATTAAATTTCATAATATTATTTCATTTTTATAGCTTCTGTTCAGATCTTTATGTGGTAGTACGATAGAATTCAGCACAATTACTTCTGATGGAACTTGAACATTGCAACCTATAGAAAAAAACATCTTTTTAATTAAAAAAAAAATGTAGTGATATCACTTAAAATTCGATACCCAATTTTCTAATCATATTATTAAACTCAGATGAATGAAATAGTTGGCAATTTAGACACACTTCAAAATACACCAGTCCCTCAATATTTGCAAAGGACATTTTCTGACTATTATTGTAGTAGTAGAAATTGCAAATAAATATTTTAATCTGATTATAGAGCCTTTAATTTAATATACAACTTTCACATTACCTCGTGTTTAATGCTGAAATCTGAAATTAGACTTCTTAATTAAAAAACTAATAAAAACTTAGAAAACAGTGAAAATCAAATGAAGATATAAATAAAGCAAAAATTTATACATATATGAGAAAAAAAAGCCAATAGAAGGAAAATAAAACTATTTATAATTTAAATTTTATGGCTACCTAATAAATAATTGAATTTGCAAATGTTGGGGAGCTGGTGCACAATGGCAACAAATTTTATGAAATACAAGCAATGTTTTAAGAGATATCTTCAAGAAAACTTGGTTTCAGTATTTCCTTGTTAATTAAAAAAAATTAATTGTTTATTGTGTAATCCTGTTAATTAAAAAAAATGTCTATAGAATAGAGCTCCAATTTGTGTCGCTGGAATAGTCCTGAAATCATAATGTAAAGTAAAACAATGCAAATCAAAAAATATTTTGTGTAAATATCTATTGAAATATTAAAAGATAGGTTCTTAAACTAAGTGTTTGAATTTAGTATACTATTTTAGTAGTGAATGTAGGTTAAATAATAGCATAAAAAATGAAAATGTTTCTTACAGAATGAAACTAGTCAAAAAATTATATAATAGATTTTCTAAAACAATATAAAACAATATTTAGGTTTTAAATATGGACCAATGACAGAATCAATAGAATTAGTAATAAATGAATTATTGTCTTTTTTTAATCAAACAAAATAGATAAAAAATACCACTGTTGTAGTAGTTTATTTTGGCATTCTCTGGAACTTGACTTACAGTAGGATGTAATGATGTGTTTCATTCACTAAATGTGACTTCATCAGCTGAATTATAATTCAAAACTGAGAGGATTATAGAAATTAATAAAAAATAAAATTTTTTACTTGCAAACATTAATGAAATTAAAAAATTCTAACAAATATATTTTGGATGCAACAGTTATTTTTAGATTGCATTGAAATTAGGAAATAAAATAACTAAGCCATTAGAAAAAATTCATAATTGATGAAAAAATAAAAATGCAAAACAGTTACACTTGTAAAATTTGAACGATTCAAATCAGCCTCAGCAGGTATGAGATGTACCATATTCAGACATTAATACTAGACTGACTTGGGAGTGTTATGTATGGTGATGTAAGAGAATACTGTATAATGTATGTGTTTTATTGTAGTGTATTGTGGTCTTATAAAATAACAAAAAAAACAATTGCTAGTTATATTGTCATTTGAATTTAACTTCAGCAATTTATCTGTCCACTCATTATCATAATTTTTTTACAGCAAATAATGAAAATTGCCTACATTCTCAGCAAATTACAATTAAATCCACAGTTTACAATTTTCTAGTAAATAATACAATTTTAAAATACTAAATCTAAAATTGCTGTAAAATTATTATAGATAAATTGGATTATTAAAAATATAAAGAAATAAATTATGCTATATATTACAATTTTATCAGAGAAGTAAAATATGATATAACTTTAGTGTTGTCTAATGCCAAATGAATGAATTATAGCATAAATATTTTGAGTATATAGCAGAAATCATATTAATATACGTAACTTGTTACTTGAAACTTCAAATTTTAATGCTGCAAAACCCATTAAATAATCATTTTACATAATAGATTCTAATTCTGTCTAAACAATCTTTGATTATAACAGAATTTCAAATAATTTAGACTAATGTTAGTGGTATCTCTGAATTATGAAATAAACTGATAATTAAATTAAGAGTGGCACCATCTGTTTAATTTAGTCTGCTGTTACGATTACCCTGTATATACCGTTCTTGTATATGTATTAGCACTGAAGAGGGACATACACTAGTCCAAAAACTGCCAAATAAAACAAAATTTTACTTGCTGAGAGCTTGATTTATTACAGTATGTCTATAAATCTTTCATCAGCACAAAATGCTTGTCAGTACTGTAAGGACTCAAGCTTGGAACAATTGTGTAGGAAAGATTGTATTCCACTATCTGGGCAGATTTTATTACACTGTATTTAAAACTAAAAATAAAAAATATAATTTCTATATTTCTGGTTCTAGATAGCTCTTATAATACTAGTTTCAGAGACACATTAACATAAATATTAAATCAGTCATATCCTGAAGATGTCTCAAAATCAGATGCTATTTCTTCTAAGTTAATAATAATTATTTCTATAAAAAAAATTACTGATTCATTGAAAATTGGGCATTTAAAAATACTATTTGGAATCATATTATTTTATGATTATAAAATTCTGATATTAAATTACAATTTCTTTAAAAATAAAAAAGCAACAACATTCCAAGTAATTGCAAATAAAAAAATAACAGCATTTTAGAGAATTTCCAGAAACAAATTTTACAAAATTTAACCATTGAAATATAAAATTAAAATATAGCATGAAAATGGAATAAGAATGTAGAGTCAAGTGTTTTGACATTATCAGTCATCATTAATATTTATATTAAAAGATTGAAAGATAAATGATATCCTTTTTTATATGTATTTGAAAAAATTTTTATTAAATGTTAAAATTAAATTTGTTTAATTCTGTTGACATTTGCCGGTATTGTCAGAAAAAGTATCAATATTCAATAAATAATGAAAATAAATATATCAAGTAAAAAAATATAAAAAAACCCACTACCCCATCAGCCCATCAAGTATTCCCTTGATAAGTCAATCTATCTATCTTTAGTGTCACAATTTTTTCTTTGAATTGAAATAAACTTCTAAAACCACTAGTATGAGGAAGTGAAATTCAACATTTATAATGCTTAACACTGTTCACCTTTTCTACAACTTCAAACAAAAAATATGAACTTTTTACTAACAACATTGAGTCTAGTAAAGACTAGTACTAACTAGATGCAAAATTTTAGAAGGATTTTCTTTATACTTTGAAGCAAATGATTTCTCTATTCACTCAATTAACCTTGCTTATTACATGTATAAAAGCATTTGCTCAAAATTTAAAGTAAAAGGTAATACTTCTTTTTATTCATTTTGCCCATCGTATTAAGTTTTAAATTTTAGATAATTCATTAAAAACTATAAATTATTAAATTATATTTTTACCTAATACAGTTATTGATGGATTTAATCTTCCATCATTATTGAACAATGGAACATTTTCCATTTTGGCAAAAGGTTTATTGGGATTGGGATCACAAGGTGTTCCTTCAATTCTTGTCCATGCTCCTACAGTACTATTCCATCCAATTATGCTATGAAGAATCAAGACTTGATCCTATACAAGAGATTTTCTAAAATCAGACAATGGTGCATAATAATTATCCAAAATCATTATAGTAATAAATATCACTTTCTATCTTTTTTATATAGACAATAAATGCAAGCTCAATTTTTTAGGTAGAATTATTTATTTGGATTGATAATTGCTCTGTTTGTTTATAAATGTAAATAAATAATTCTACCTAAAAAACTGAGCTTGCATTTATTATCATTACATTATTTTTCATAATTTTAGTCCATTAGTTTCTAAATAAAAATGTATTATTCAAATTTATTTTCTATATTATCTATACTATTCACAAAATAAAACAAATAATTCAATTTATAATTTTATTGATACTTGAAATGGATAAAATTAATAAATAAAATGGAGCAGATAGATTTTATCTCTAAAATTATTATTATAAATATAAAATAATGAATTACCAAAGTCACTTCAAAAATAACATCCCAGAATTTAAAAATAATTATTATTTATTCTACAGTATTTATTTGATACATTTTATAGGTGCAGATTATAAAAATAAAGTCCTTTTTTCACTTAATCATTCTCTCTTTCAGCTGTTTTTTCTATGTATTTGTATATCTCCTCAGTAAAATACAGTACATATATTCTACTGTGATCATAAATGATATATCATCATTCAGATTAGTGCCATGAAGATTATTCTTCAGCCTACTAAAATCAAAACACCAATCATCCCTTTCTTGTGTTCAAACATGATACAAACATACATGCAGTTTCACTAATTTTGTCATATGCTCTTATAATCCTGTTTTACTATGCAAACAGACAAACACTTGTTCCAAAGTTGTTCCAAAAAGCAGTAGAGAACAATGGCAACAATGAAGAAAAATGAATTAATGATTCTAATGAATGTTTATAATCTGTAAAAGCATTAAAGCTGTAAAATAAAAATTTTCTTAAAAAAATTGTGAGAAATTATTTTTGGAGTGATATTATTTTTCTTTATAATATTGCACATCATAACTAAATTAAATATACACATTCAAAATATGATTCTTTCACTTCTAATATATGTTATGAATTATTGCAGTATGTAATAAATGTTATATATATTTAGTTAAAAGAAAAAATTTTTATACAAATTTTTTCTTTGGATTTACACAAAAATCATTCAAAAATTAAAAACAAAAACTTTATATGATCATAAGCATTCAAAAGATTCATCAGTTTAGTTATAATTATCCCTCCTGTCACATCTTCATAAGATGCACAACTTGCCATATTCTTAACAAACATTGTTCATTATCTTACTAATAAGGACTGTTCATAATATTTTTGTTTTTTGTTTATATTTAAATAAGATATATACATATATATAAATAATCAATCCTATTTATATAGCAAAATGATTGCATATTCATTTTCATATTTATAGCACTTTCATTGCTATATTACTATATTTATTCATAAAAAATATATTTTTATTTTGATTCTATTATTAAGATAATTATTAAAATTCTTAAATATCACACAAACAAAAAACTATTCAGAAAGTAAACAAACAAAAAACTATTCGGAAAGTAACAATTATATAAAATTTTAATCATTGAAATGTTTTCAATTGCTTAAAGACAAAGCATTATACAAAAGAATTTATGGAAGGCATTTCTGAATTTTTAAAAATTTTTATACAAAAATAGAATAGAATGCATTACAAAAATCATAATTATTCTAATATGCTGAGAAATTTCTTCATATATTTGTTGTTAAATTAAATAATATCCAATATGGCTTTTGATATACTGCTTTAATTGAAAATCCAAATCAAAATAGCTGTAAAGTAGGACAAAATTATATGTAATATTACTATAATAAGAACTCAGATATTAGATATTGCTTCCTGTAACTATGCCAATGAAATAACTCAAATATTTTTTGTTCTATATTGTTGCAATGATAATATGTATTTCAAACTTGTAAAGCATTTGTTTACAATATATTTTGTTGTATAAGTTACTGAAAAGGGCTAATGAAAGACCAAAAAAGCTATAAAGTTTTTTTACATTGTTGGTGTGTTTGTGATTTGATAATTTTGTCCTTCTTTAAAAGAGCTATTTTGATTTTAATTTTTCTTAAAGCAGTGTATCAAAAATTGTCTTGAAAATGATTGAAATTGATACAATTATAAATTTGTGCAGAGAAAAAGAAAAACGGATTGTTCTAAAAGAAAAATTTGTTTTTTTGAAAGAATGCACATCAAATGGTGTCTTTCCTATGTTGATTTACAGAATCAAATTGCTGATAAAATTGAAGATTGTCTTGTTTTCTGCAAAGAAAAAAATGTATAAACGTAGCCATTTCAGATGCAAGAAGAGATTTGTTTCATCAGAAATCTCACTTTTTACAACATTCAGTTAATGTCATGGTTCATGGGAATAGTAGAATGACACAGATTTACATATGCTAAATATTCTTCAAACTTTTAGAAGTCCTTTAAGCAAAAATATATTAGAAAGTTTTATTGGATCTTCAAATGTTACTGTTAATTGATTTAAAATGTCAGAGAATACTAATATCATCCAGTTTGTAGAGAATGTTGTCCTTAATGGGCTCAATACTCTGATCAATAAACCTATCTCATGGGGAGATGTGGTTATGAAATCTGAACCCTTATTGGTGACTTGTGACAAAACAGATGCAAAGAAATCAATTGGGCAATGGTTAAAGACCTACACAAATCAAGAAAAACCCTAAAAATGATTTAAAACTATGAAAGAATGTTAGAAAATGTTATTGTTTGAAATTAATAAACAACATATCAGAGACAACAAATCTAAATGAATAGTATTTCTGAAAAGAGAAAATTTTGGAACTTTCTACATAATTACATAAATGATTCAGAATGTGAGTGCCTCAATGAGAACCTTATTTTTACAATTGCCAATGAATTTAAGATTTTGAAAGCTAAAAAACTTCCTAAATTCCTGAAGGGAGCATGGTTGTTTCACTCAAATGTCAAAAATTATTTAGCTTCACAAAGTTAGGTAAAAACCCTATTAGTGCAAGACCAGTTGTGGAAAAGTGAAATTTGCAGACAACTCTTGCTGAAAATAAACTCACAAAATGATATATATACCATATGAAAGATTATGATTGATTGCTTATATTTTCCAAAGAGTTATTAGAAGTTTAATATGAACTTGGGTTCTTTTCAGAAGAGGTATTGGAAGGTTATGACTAAGCCGTGGACAAATATTTTCTAAAAACTACAGAGTTATTTTTTTTATTTCATAAAAACTGGCAATATATTTTTTTAAACAAGCAGATATTTTGTTAAATATTTTTATTACTACCTTTTATTTAGTGGCATAAAAAAATTAACTTAATGGAAGATTACATAAACTTTGTGTTGCTGAGTTGCATATCATCATTTCAAGATGTTCAGCTGTCAAGAATCCAATGAAGAAATGAGAAGCTTCTCTCAACACTAACTGATATTAGAAGAGCATATTTTAAATTTGCAACCATATGCAGTTCCTTATACAGATCCATCTGTACATTAGTTCCATTTTCACAGTTTTCTAAAATTTTTGCAATGTTACAATAAAAATTAAATCCTGGATTTTTTTTAACAGGTCTTGCAATTTAGTTGATACTGATATTCCAACAATGCTCTTGTCACAGGAAAGTGATGCTCTCATTCCATCAACAATCTGAGGCAGCTTGAGCAAGTGCCAAGTCATTTGATTCAAGTTTTTTAATTGCCGAAGGCATTAAAAAACTTGAATCAACATTAAATGCAATTTGAATGTATGCTAAATCATTTTGTATCTGTGAAGAATTAAGAAGTTTTTTGGTTAGACAAACATATACACAAAATTATAATAAAAATAATAAAATTAAATGGAATTTCAATTATATATATAAATTTAATTAAAAATTTTAAATGATCTTATTTAAAAAAGTTGATGAATTTTGATAACAGATGTTTTCATTAGATTACTTTCCGACAAAAATAGAGCTTCATCCTTATCTAAAATATCTACAATTTCATATACATCAACAAAATTTTCACAATTAAAAAAACAGCTTCTAGCCATGTGCCCCAATGAATAATAACTGGCTATGGAAGTAAAAGCAGCTCTGGATGAACTTCTTTATACTTATATATTCTTGATTTTCCTTTAAAATTCAGAGGTGGATAAACTGATTTCTACAACAGAGAAGATCTTTTTAAAAGACTTTTTCTTTTGTAGAAATCAATTTGTCCACCTCTGGAAAAGAACATCTAATATGCTCTGTAACTTTGTGCAAGGCATGTACAATGCACACTACATACACCATATTTGAATAAAACACTTGTAATGCTTTACCAGCTTTTATCATATAAGGTGCTGCATCTATTACAAAAAGAAGTAATTTGTCCCCTGCTTTTTCTGAATTTGGCAGATTTGGCTGATCTTGTTAATGACATCATTTAAAACTCTTGCCACTGTTATATGATTTATTTGTTCTAATTCTTTGCAAATATCTTGCAAAGAATTAGAACAAACAAATCATACAACAGAACATATATTGAGCTTCAAGGAACTTGGTAATGCTCATAAGATGAGCATTTCCAAGTTCCTTGAAGTTCAATTTTCCTATCAACTGTAAGGATCCCACAATGTATGTAAACTGCTATCTTGGATCTTACCATTTGAAAACTCACCTCTGACACCAGTGTGAGGATTCTGCAGTGGATGGCCAATACAAAATAATGTGTATCAATAAATTTTAGAATATTTTCAAATAAGTGATGCAAGGATCCAGGATAGGAGAATTGATTTGGAAACACATATAAAACAAAACATATATTTATTTAAAATAAACAGGAAATAAAACATAATAGCAGCATATTTCATTCAAGAGAGCTATTTGATGCGAGAGATCATACCTGAGAGAGAGAGAGAGAGAGAGTAAAAGAATTATTTTGCACTTATATAAAAGATATGGTGATGATAACTTAGTAATTAAATAGAATTCAGGAATTCAACAGAATGTGGAATATATTTTGTCAGATCCACAATTGAATTTACTTTTGAAAAACAAAGTTGAAAATTAACAATCTCAATCTTAAAATCAAGATTATTAATAGTGATTATGAAACAAATACTTTTGTATCTTCCTTTGTTCATAAAAAGAATTTCAAAAGAGCCAAGCTACTACAAACTGATCATAAATAAATATGATATAGTATTATAGATAAAATTTATAATACTATATCATATTAGTAATAATATAATAAATAAAGTAATAGCAATAAATAAATAATATAATAATAAAGTAATAGTAATAAATAATAGTAATTATTTATTACTATTAATTTATTATTAATAGTATTAAATTTACTATTAAATATGATATAATAATTATATCAGCAATGCATATTTAATGTATTGCTGATATAATTACTATAATATATAATAATATAATCATCATATATTATAGCAATTATCAAGCAGTTCAAAAGAAGAGTTAACATGGATCCTAGACCAGGAGAAATGCATGATACAAAAAGAATGTCATTTGAAAGCTATGAGAAAAGATTAAATCCAAAAAGAATTAGGAAAGAAGACCAGATGATGAGGTAAAATCAAAGAAGAGTAGGCTATTATGTATTGTAGATATTAAGTTTTCAACATCAAAATTTTTTAAACAGAATAGAGAAATGTACTGATATAATCTTCAGCCGAAAGAATACATTGTTTAAATTTTTAAGGAGTGACAAGGATCAGATGGATAGGAGTAAGAACTCTGGAATTTAGGAATGTCCTTAAAAATAATGATATTTTTTTGGGGGAAAGATGAGATTTATGTGGGTTATATCTCTAAATTGTTAGAGAAGAGCCCCTAGAAACACAAAGAGGATTTTGATGATAAACTAGAAAAAACAGTTTTAGCCCAGAGATCCTTATATTCACTTTAACTTTTACTTTTTTGTTTTCACTTTATAGCTGTATCAAAATATCAAGTGGGACAATAACAAATTGATCAAAGTAATTGAAGATCTTCTGAAAGGAAGAGTAGCAGGGAGGAAAATAAATTTATAAATTCTCTTATAAATTTGTAGAAATTTATAAGAGAAAGAGTAAAGATAATACTGCTCCTAAAACAGAATTCATTAACACGCATGGCTATGGTGTAGTAAAAATTGTTAATTTTCTCTTATATTACATTGCAAATCCTTACGTATGTTTAAGGTATTTATTATTAAGCAATATTAATTTATATTGTATGTAATGTTATTATATTAACAACTCATTTAGAAATTACTTTCTGTAATTTGTGTTACATAGTTATACTATGATAATGAAATAACTCAAATATTTTTTTCTGTATTGTTGCTATGGTAAAAGATATTTAAAACAATATACAGTATTTTATTTTAATAGCAATATATTTTTATTCGTGTAAATTACTGAAAAAGACTAATGTAAGGCCAAAGCACTTTAAAGTATTTTTTTCCTACAATGTTGATGTTATTTCTAAAACATGGCAAATTTATCAAATCATAATTTTTATTTGTATTATATTAATAATATATGCTTGTAGCATTATTTAAAAATAATATCATATCATAGCAATAATTTTGTTATTTTATACTACATAAATACTTTATACATATTCTTAATCATAATTCATTATATGCAATATAGGTCCCCGATTTAGAGAAATTCTCATACTAGGTATCATTAATAATATCCTAATGATGATTTCTCTTCAAAATTTCAAAAGTCTCTTTTAAATAACCTGTACCTAGAGTTCTACTACGATTAACTATCTTAGAATCTTCCTAGTATATCTTTAAATCACATTTTAGGTGTTGCTTTCCTAAGGCCATATTTGTCTTGCCTAAATGGATATTTTCTTTTGTATTTGGAAATCCTATCCCAAGGTTGTGCTTTGTAATGATAATACTCTTTACTATTTATACATTATTAATATAATGTGTATATTCATTTTGTGGATTTCATTATACTTTTCTCACCATGTAACCATGTAAGCCTAAATAATGAAGAGAATTATATTGGTGTTACAAAGCACAACTTTGGAAATGGGATCTCTAAATAGAAGGATTTTTTTTAACTTATAAGTATATTATTAATATAATAGTAAATGTATGAACAAATTTCACAGTATACTAGAATAACTATTATATGATTTATGTAATGTATTCTATACTTGCAAAGAGTGCTGTGTATAGACTGACTTTGACAGTAAGCAAGTTGTGATAACTAGTTTGTATTCTATTCTGTCTTTGTAAAAGAATTTTTTAAAAATTGGAACATATTGTGAGGTCCCGGAGACCCACTAAACATGTAAATTGATCGATAACAAAGTATTTATTATTTTTTTTAAATTGCAATTAATTATCACTCTTTTTGGCAATAAAATTAAAACAGAAAAGATCCGCGGACAAGGAACTTCTTTTCTGCCTTTTCGTTCCTCGTCTCTTCTAATTCATTACCACTGACTGCGAGATGATTCACTTTTAGTCATCAAAAAACAAGAAGGATATATATGTAACGGTTGCTATGTGAAAGGAGGTTCTTTCTTCTTCTGTTGCTGTTTTTCGGTGGTTGTTCTGTGGTCTCTCTACGTGTGTACCTATTCAACTTCTACTCGTGTGTTCAATTCCCAACTTAGGTGCTTTGTGTGTTCCAATAAGGACTAAAGACTTTCACATAAAGACTAAAGACTTTCAATCTAAATTCTCATCAACAACGATCCAGCAGGTGAAACGACATTTTTCGACAGAAAAATATCGAACTTAAGAAAGGTATATCCTCCTTCGTAAATTTGTCGGATATTATTTTTTTTTTTTTTGTAAAACTCTCTCTCTCTGTTTAATAAATGGAAGTATAGATTTATATCTGTAGTCTCTGTATCTCAAGAGCTGTCGCCTCACTACCCGTCCTTACCCGCGACGCGCCGTAAAACCGCGGCAAGGCCTTAAGCCTGTACCATTCGCCCATCGGTCTCGGCGACTTCACAATATCATAGACTGATGGAAGATTATAGTGTTGATTATGTGCTGGTTCACTGGATTATTAAATATTTGATGAACAGAAGATATCGTGTCCTTATGAATGGTCGAAGATCTCAAGATTACGTTCCTACTGTTGGAATTGCTCAAGGTTTTGCTTTGAGTGCATTATTTTTTATATGTATATTAATCCAGTGTTTTATCTGGATTTGCAGTCAAAGTTGTTAGGTTATGCGGATGATTTTAAATTAGTTAATTGTAATAAGGAGTTTTTCTTCAATAATTTTAATACTGTAACTATCTGGTTGAATCAGAATAATTTTTCTTTCAATAGAGATAAAATAGCTTATATGATATTCTCACTTCATAAAATGATCAACGAAGGAACTTATTTATCCCTTTTTAATATTACAGTCTCTCCAGCAGCGCATCACTCTGATTTATGAATAGTATTTGATACTCGGTTGTCATATAAATATCATATTGAATCATTAATTAATCGATCAAGACAAAAAATAGGATTTACTCGACATTATATAAGCTGTATTTCTCATTTGAAATTTTGAGACTTTGGTTCTTTTCGATTATTGTTTCAACTATTAATTATGGTATAATTTTGTGTTATAGTGTTTCACAATCAATCTTAGATAAGCTAATTATTGAATATAACAAAACGATTGAATTAATAATCAAACTTTCAAACAGGAATAATGAACGAAATAATGCATCCATAGATAATGATTTACCAACTTTGAAGCAATTTCTTTGTCAACAAGCCAATTTGTATCTACAGAAATATATTGATGGAATATTGACTTCTCACAGAATATTATTTAACGTGTCTAAAGTTAAACTGAAGAAAAATGAATTTGTATATATTAAGAAATGGAGAACTGTAAAATATGCAAATTCTTTTTTATGAGTGGGTCCCGCCATTACAATAATATTGTTTAATGTATTTTATGTAATTATGTTTGTTATATTTCTCTGAAGCTGTTATTTTACTTTTGTATAAATTTCTTTTCTTTGTTATTTTGATAATATTGTCTAGAGATCGCCCAAATGTACTCAATATTAGGGTGGAACTAAATAAATATTTATACATTATCCTTACTGCCAATTCTATGAATATGACGGTTTCTGTACTATATCTGATAAAGGTCTCACTTGAATTCTGTTTATTCTGATCCATAGATATTAAATGTATCAAATAATTTAAGCTTTAAAATATATCATTCTTAGTACATAATATTAATTAGACCACTGTTAAAATAAATTTAATTGCATTTTAGAATAATATCATTAATTTTTTAAAATTTATTTTTGAAAGAAATAATAAAAATATTGACTTTATAATAGCAGTTTCTATTTAAACATAGAACAAATGAAATATCATCCAGAAATATTTGGCTTGATAAAGTAATCAAGAATTAGCCTAAAGGATGAACAATTAAAACAGGGGTATAGGAGAGAAGATGAATTCATATAAATTTATTATAACACAGTGACGCAAATATCCAGGAAAAAATATTATGTGAAATTTAAAGCAATATTCAAGAAAAAATGTTATATTGGGTGAGTTCAGAAAATTCTCCTAGAAGTCTCTGTTCAAGAAGCGAAAGAATGGCGTCACGGCGGGAGACAACATGGTTTGTTGAAAGGCCGGAGGTTCACCAGTTCAACAAATTACATTGTCTGGCGATGTGATCACATTCTTTAGCTTCTCCAGCAGAGACTTCTCGGAGAATTTTCTGAACTCACCCATTATTGAAAAAACAAGGGATATAGATAGCAATTTGTTCGGCACAAGTTTCTATTGATACAAAAGTTTTTCAGAAAGATATGACACATTTTTAAAGTTGCATTGTTATACAGTAGGTCATGTTTTAAAAATGCCGTTCCTAACGTCAATTCGCTATTATGTCGCTAACTAAAAACTAAATAGATTTTAAAATTAAAGTTTTTAAGGCAGCAGAACGGAATAAAGTCCTACTTTCTTCTGCTTCCTTTATAAGAAATAGAAATATGTTAGTAACCTACAATATAATTGTAAAAACTCAGGTATCCTGATTTTATATGATTGCCGATCGAAGTACACAATATTATTTAAGACCACAGTGATATTTTTATTGCAATAGATTAATCTCTCAGATTCCAGCATGTCAAATATTTTCGACTTTTCAGTAAGAACCCGGGATCGAATCCTACTTTGAAAAAATTACTTGAAAATCCCAATTCTTATCTATCTTCTACTTCTACAGTATAGTCGACATATTATATCTGATAGAAATAATAAAACTAATAGATACTCTCAAGTTACCCGTAATCTTTGTCTTCTCTCATCCAATATAAAAGTTATACCGAAATTTACATTAAAATTTATCGTAAATGCTTAGTTCGAAACTAGAAAATACAGGTAGGTTTATTAAAAAGTATAAATTTTCGAATTAATCAATATATTTATTTTATTACTTTTACACGCTTGCATAGAGTTCAATTAATATAGAATAAAAAATATTTGATACATTACCACATTCCTCTCTTTTGATACATATGTCATCCTTTTCTACATATCCATCTGGACAAGCGCACGCCATCCTTGTAAGTCTTCCCTTTTCGCATTGGTCGTTTCTATCTATAGGACATTTTATTTCGCATATATCAACACATCTATAAGTCTGATTTTCTTTGCACTTTATATTTTCTGTAATGAGAATGTGCAAAATTATCTGTATATATTGAATAGCACTTTCCTATGTTTTGATATTTAAAAATACTTATATAAAATACGAAATTTGAAATGTAATAGTTATAATTACATCTATCAGAAAATAACAAATGTTTAAAGAAAGGAATATCAGAAAGAATCATAAAAATTATTTAACATTTTAGGTGGATATTTAATGTATATTCAATGTATAAAGATTCATACTATTCTGTATTGTTAAATTTGTCTCGTATAATGGCGATTAAGTTTAACGTGATAGAAATAATTTTAAGAAACATTTCGAAATTTAATTTATATAGAAATTTAAAAACTTTATGTATGGGAAAATAATGATGGTTTTCTAGAATAGAATACTGATGTTATTTTAATAACATCTCATTATTTTCCCATATTTCCAGAGTTCTAAAAACAAAATCTGCAAAAAGATGATTACTACCATAATTTTCCTTCATTTATTACTATCTATACTTTACTTCTTCTACAGGTAAAAAGAAGTATTTATCCCCTTCTGAGTCATATAGTAAAAAGCGGCCTTGCTGTTTTCGCTAGTCGTCTGCCACAATTTTTGCCAAAATCCCCTTTCACTGCTTCATCCTTCTTTTCTATACGTTTCTCTCTTTATTTTTCATTTTTTTAAAATGTTAGATCTATAAGTGGTCTGCTATTTCTTTTAGTTATATAAAAATTATTTACATTAACTGTCCTAAATGAAAAAGAGTTTCTTTATCATGCATTAAAAGAAAATCTCCAATAATCTATTAAGTAACACTGACACGAAACAAAATAATTGCTTCTCTAATAATAAAAATTCAAAATTCTTTGTCACTATCTTAGCTGACATATTGGTTTTCCTTATCCATCGCTATCAATTGAGTAAATTAAAAGAGAATCTTCTATGGATAAATTATTATAAAAATTTCTAAATAAATCATCACCGATATATTCGACTATATCAAAGATTTGCAAATAATACTACATGCTTTCTTTCATAGATTAATCACTGTCATATGGATAAAGTATTATCATCTTAAGAATAGCATATTAAAGATTCAGACATCGTCAAAACTAGCCAGTTCCTTCACTAGTTGCTTTCACGGAATAAAAAGTAATTAAGAAATGTAATAATCACATTAATTAATATTAATATTGTTTAACTGAATGATTTATTGTCGAGTGTTCCAATTACATTTAATACTTTTTCTGTAAAGCATCGAATAACACCATAGAATTTTCTTGACAATTTATTCTAACTTTCTCGAAAATACCGACATTATCAAAAAGTGTGATCGACAATTCAAATTGTGCGCAAAACTCTTTCGCTGAAGTTTCTGTAAAAATATTTGGAATTAATTTTTCATCATTCATGTTTCGTTGTTATATTCAAACGGTGTTATATCCAACCATCTAAATATATATTGCATTGCCACGCCGTCCTGCCTGACCACCAACAACGTGGTAAAATCGAGGATATTCCAGATTGACTTTGGTGGCCAGACGTATTTCATATATGTTAGTATGATGATCAGATACAAATAATTAGTAAAAAGGATGTAATATGCACTCTTGCATCACAAGATCCCACCCACCAAGTCACTAGTGTGGTTGTTTCGTGTATCTAGCAGCATATCATTAGCAGCAGTCTATCCAGATATAACCAACGATCTATATATATAAATCGTTCGTTGGTTATATCAATTTTATTTGCAGTTAAATTAATCGATAATTGATTAATTAAATTCCAAAATTTTCTTGATTTAGCTTCCCGTTAAATATGCTATTAAATATTTTTCCTCATCTATTTTCAGATTTTGATAATCAAAACTTTAATATTAGATTTTATTTCGTCTAGATTTGTATGTTTACTATTTGTCTTATGTAATTTTTTCAAATAATAAATTTTTAAAGAATCAAGATTTCAGTAATAATAATACGTTTCGAATAATTTTTGCGTATTGTTTTAATCTATCTTTTAATGATAATATTTGCATACGTTTTAGGATAAATATGAAAATTTAATTTAATTAAATTTAATTTATAAATATGAAAATTTAATAAATACGGAATTTATTTATATTATAAAAATAATTCGAACTGAGATGTTAATCAAACATATCATTTAAACTAGATATCAATATTTAAATTTGAAAGAAAAGTGAGTATAATATTTCTCAGAATTACCTTTTCTCCCAGGCAGGAAAAAAAATTGGTTTATGATTTGGAGAAATGAGATTGGGAAAATGTGGAAGACAACACATTTTACTGTCTTCTCAGTAGATATCGAAAATCTAACAAACAAGAAATATTTATACCACATCTGTTTAGACCATTTCTATTACACTACTTCTTGCCAAATATATTTGAGTTTGTTTTTTGCTTGTCTCAATACAAAATGCGTGGTAGAATTATAAAGAATTAAATAAATATTCGTTAATGAAAATATCGTTTCTTCCATCATTTATTTTATAATCTTTCTTGAATATTGATACGTTATTCGTTCTCATCCTATATAATAACCTGTTCTGTTTTTTAACGATGAAGGTTTTAATAACAATATTAAAAATCGAGCAAAAATCGACCATGTGTCAGCATTATCACTTCTGAAATATTAATAGGCATAAATTCTTTATTAATATATTTCAAAATTTGGAAATCCATGTAATCTCAATTATATATTATTGTTATATTTTGATTCCAAATTTAATGTTTCATAATTTTGATTGAAAATTACTATTTTCTTTCTTTAGTAGCATAAAATCTTTTTCAAAGTTTTACTTTCCATTAAAATACCTAAACTTTTACATTCCAACCATTCAATTTTTGCAAACATTGCAGGCCGATCTGCGGCCTTCTCTCCTGCTAAGGCAATTTCCTGCCGTTTATGATAGCCAATTGATCACAAACAATTGGCTATCATAAGCGGCACTAGCATCAGTACGCAATAGGCGATGCCAGATGGTTTTCCAAGACTTTGATTCTTATCTTATATTTCCGTCAACGTAATTCTACCTATCAACCTGTGTCACTTTTATAACAGAATCGTTTAACTAAAAAAATCATAGATTCAAGAATTGATTTTTCCGATAGAAAACAACTAAATTTGAAGGATTTTTATTCTATGATTGCTCTGTTACCACAAATAGTTTTTTCTGTAATATTCTCGAAATCATTACTGAATGTTATAGAAAAACTCCATTATTTCAATAAATGTATACTTATTTATTGAAAATTCGAAACGGTAACGCTTTACGAATTTTCTGCAAATAAAGGTTAGATTAGAGTAGTTTGGGTTAAGCCACCATATCGCATCAGGGATATACTGTATCTGATGGAGGCAGTTATTCAATAAAAAATGCAATAAAAATAATAGTGCAAATTTAGATCACTAGATGGCGCTTTTCATGCAATGCAGGCAGGATGTTATGCATATTAGGAACGCTTTAAATTGCCAGTAGTAACGCCGTGAAATTAGTAATCACCATGCCTTTAGAGAAAAAAGATCGAGTTTTACTGGTCAAGCTAGATCTGCACTTAAGGTTTAAACTCATTGCGTGAATATCGATGTTTGAAAGGCTTGCGAAAAGGGCCAATGTCGCTCAATGGTTTGAAAAAAATGATTACAAAATTTGAAGAGACTGGGGAGTTGGATGTGCTGTCAGGAAGGAATGAAAACGGATTTCAAATGAAAGTGTGGAAGAAGTCACTACTGCTATGGTTGATAGAGCGTCCTGTTCCCAACATTCTTCAAGAAGTGCT
>WUQG02248740.1:0-50262 GCA_011317285.2 Androctonus mauritanicus | reverse complement strand
AATTTACAGAGACTTCATCACCTCCTTCATTAACTGATGCCAGTTTAGAAAAGCGGCTAAGATGCGCAACGTCGAACATGAATATAGATTTATAGAAATTAAGTGAAAGAAGCAAATATCTCATTAATTAAGACTCGAGAGTTAATTATATCGAATCGCAGTATAACAATAAAGTTTTATTCATTTTGTATTTGTATTACATTTTTTAAAAGCGTGTTTACTTAAAGTTAACAACATTAATTTTATGTAATAATTAATGTTGCAACATTAATTTTATGTAATAATTTTTTTATCCGTTATAGATTGTTTATAAATGTTGTCGAGAACAAAATATTGCAAACATTTAAATTTGTGTTCATCCATCCAAGATATACGATTAGTAGAATTATAAATTTGCATTCTAGAACACATATATGGCATTTAATAAAAATAATTGTTTTCAGCTACTTAATAACATATATTTGGCTGCCTTTAGTTTTCGAAAAATTATACAGTATATACGTTATACGAATAAACTGCCGAAAATTAGTTTTTTGTGAGTAGATATTTTTTTATTTTTAAAGTGGTACAGTATACAATTAATGGAAAAATATACTGCTATGTGGTAGAAATAATGGCGATATACAAAACAAAATTTAATACAGAAAATATTAACATATAACTAAACTAAATTATAACAATAAAATAATATTATTTATAATATTATTATATAACTTATAATAATATTATACATATATCACATCAGAATAAACTGTTTTGATAATTAGTAATAATATAAAAACAGTTTATTCTGATGTGGATCTTTTCCTCCATGCGGAAGGAAGATATTATGAAATATTTTATTCAAAACTGTTGATTGGAATGAAGATATTTAATTGGAGAGAATATCAACTTTGAAATCGACGTGTGGTTTTGCTATAAAAGGACAATTGTTCAAAACTTTCAAAATTCTATATTTTTAAAATTATTTTCTGAATATGAAGATGGCATAAATATTCTAAACATTTTTTAATAATTTCTTTAGTATAGATATAGTTTAGCCTATACATTATTTACTTGTATTTACTCGTTCGTTTATATACAATCAATATTTTAAAATGTAAATAATATTGTTTAGAATATTAGAATAATATGTTTGGTTTGAATTGATCTATGTCTTACGACAGTACGTTTCAAATGTACGAAAGCTATAAGTATAAAACTTTTACTCAGTATTATAGTGATCGAGAGCTTAATTACAATGCATTTTGAACTCGATCCGTTGAATCAGAGTGATGGTGCGATTCTGCTTACAACAAAAAGAAATTTTGTATTTTTTTCAAACTTTTTCTGTTAAATTGCAAATAATTTTAACCTACTGCAGTCCCGAAGCTTTTGTATAGCGATTAAACTGTTAAACAAAGAAAACAAGAGTATATTCAAATAAAATATAAACAAAATATATTCGAGCTCGAAGAACAGCTTTTAACATTCTAATTCATGACAGTTGATTTAAAAAAAATATTAAAAAATTATATTTTATCACATTTTTCATTTAAATTTTCAATTATTTGAATCTTACTGCTTTTTATGCAATTGGTAGATTATAAACAAGATGATATAGAAGAGTCTCAACCTTTCATTCGAATCTTGAAAATCGTCAATGAAGTGAAATATAACAAAATATGTCTTATAGATATTTGACACATACATCTGAGATAATTTTTTACCATAATCAATCTGTTTTCAACTGGAATCTCGTAGTCCAATTTGTTGTTGCTTGCCAAATTATTGATATGAATATATTATAACTCACTTCTCAGTATACTATTTTTTAAATCATTGTTTTGCAAATGATATTAAATTTCTATATCGGTTTATTTACTTACGCTAATATTATTTTATTTATTGAAAGAAACATCCTACAGAAGTAAAAACCAGAGGTTCTTTCAGACAAAACACATATTTGTTGAATGATAATTCAATAAATAGATTCATTTATTTGATGGATTCTTACCATTTCAAATAAAAAATTTTAATTCTGGAATATCTAGAATAGGAAGAGTCTGTTTTCAAAAGAATGAAGATTTTTCATATATATATATATATTTTGAAGTAAAATTCAATAAACGATCACGAAGTACTACTGTATATTCGTTTCGAAAGTCTATCGTTTTGAAAAAGTTTTATTTTATTCGAAATTATTTTGGAAGAAAGCGATAGATATTAAGATATAAAGTAATTTAAACAAAAAGTTTATGCTCTTTAAATATTATACACCAATAAACTTAAGGACCTTCAATTTTCTTTTGATAAAAATTCAATTTTTCTAAGTTTGAATTATTATTAGTATCCGAATGTTTAGGATTGGGGGAAAGTTTAACATTTTATCGTTTTATGCAGCTTTTCTTCCGATGAATAATAATGACGAGAAAATTCTAAACTCATCACGAAGTTCTTATACTGTACTTAAAAATGGTAAATATTGAAAAGAATAGGATATCCTTGGCCAATTTCGCCATCATGCAAATGCAAGAATTCTATTTGTAATATACTATTTATATTCTTATTTACCAGTGGCCAGATTTATCTTCTATTTAATGAATTATTTGACGCTTAAATTTTGTTTAAGAAAAATAAACATTTGATTCCAAAAATATTTTTTTATGAAAATATGATATCTAATTATTTGAAATATATTGACGTATTTTTTAACCATATTTTATAAGAAATACTCTTACTTTTTTGCCAGTTAAAGCTGATTTCTTGTAATAAATCATCAAGAAATTATAAAAATTCACTCGTAATAATAGAATATATTGTGTTTTAAAATTTGAATATTCTGCGTGATCATATAAGTTCGTTTTTTGTAAAAAAATGTTAAAAAATAAATCAATGTATCTCAGATTGTTGGAAATCTTACATTTTTATTCAAAGATATTTTTGAAATCTTATATCACATTTAGTAGAAATTCTATTTTTTTTTTTTTTTTTTTTGAAACTGTTTTGTTTCAAATGAATATTACAGTCAGTTAAAAAACTTTTTTATTTTTTTTGGAAAATGCGTCCAAAAAAATCGGTTGCTTGCCTCCGGTTAAAGTTTTAATTTATATTTTTCTCGTATCTTTTATGCATTCAAATTTGAATTGTATTAATTTTATAAAACGTTTTTCTTTCTATACTTTACATAATTCAATTTTCGCAAATGAAAAATAAATACCGAAATATGAATCTCTTTCCTTTGTCAATAGATTATGACATTAACTTTCTTTTATATCAACAATATTGGAATAAATAATAAAAATGATGAATGAAGGAAAATCTTTGCCAGTGATAATGTTTTGCAAGAATTTTTCAGAATAATTTTAGTTTTGTTATAATTCTGAGAATACAAATTCATACAGGCTATAGCTAGAAATGCTTAGAAAGTTATTTTATAAGTTTTCTAACGTATATGCTTGAACCCTTAACATTGTAATGATTGGAATATATTATATCGGAAGAACATGAATTCTTGCTTGTGATGATCCAGATTCGCAATTGCCTTAGTCCGAATATGTGGATCACGCAGAATTTTATTGATTATTTGACAATAAAATTCTGCGTGATCCATATATATCGAACTAATTCTGTCTTGACAAATTTCTAGAAATGTTTTGAAAATTCTTCTCCAGACAAATTTTTTATATATTTCTTCCAGGTCAGATTTTTCTCTATTTTAGTTATATTTTATCAAAAATTTGAATGGAATAATTTTAAAAAACATCTTTGTTTATTTAAATTTTATTTTTATTAATACAGAATATATTTAAATAAATATTTAGGAGTGAATGTTTTAAGTAAGTGTTTAATTTTGTAATCAATTTATCGTAAAAAAAATTTTTATGCAAATGATCAGTGCTTTTCAAAGGAAATGTGAGGCCCGCGGCAACCAATGTTTTTGAGGCTCTTCAAAATTTAAAATAAAACTGTGGACGATATATTGAGTTATAAATTGAGGCCCCTAAAATGGTGAGGCCGGGGCAGCCGCTCTTGTCCCTTCTGATGGGCACTGAAAATGATCATTATTTTTTTTATAATCTTTAATCTTAGTACACAACAATCAAATATCGACTGAACGAACACTGACTGTTAAATATAAATACACAAATAAATACAAAAGTACATTAATAAAAAATAAATACAAAAAACTTCGATACATAGAAAATGACAAAATAATACAAATATCACTTTTCGTTGAATAAATAATCATCAAGTCAGAAGTATACAATTTATTAAACTTATTAAAAACAATATGATTGTAATAAAATAATTCATCGGGGATTAAGTTAGGTTTGTTAATTATCCTATAGGGGAATGAGCGCATGGTAATCTTTTATCGACATACATGACTTCTCAAACATGCAAAAAACGGGTATTAGAAAAACGAGATTATAAACCACAATCCAAAGAAGCAAATCTATTATGATAATAAAAGTGTAAATATTTCAAGTCGAAGTAACATATTCTAGCATTCGATGACTCGAAATCGAGCGAGTCAACAATCTGCAACGCATCTATTATTCTTCTATAAATACTATTAAGTTTAGCTAACGAAGTAGAATTAGCCGAACTCCGAATCAAAATACCGTATTCCAACACAGGCGACACAAAAGCAGAAAAAATAATTTTCCGAATACGTATCGATTTTAAAAAATATAAATTTCTGAATATAATACCGAGACGAATATATAAATTTTTATAAGAAACTGAACATGTGATTTAAAAGTAAGCTTGTCACCAAATATAATACCAAGATCGGTAATTTCAAGAAGACCCTGTAATTTAAGATTATCGACAAAAATGTCTTTCGGTATTGCGTGTGGCTGTGAATAAAATAAATAATATGATTTGGACGTATTTATTTCTAATCTATTAATACGCAACCACGATACTATTTTCTTCAAATCTGCAGAAATCGCTAAATGAGATGTATTAAATATTTTGAGGTGGTCGGCATATGCCAATACAATAGAGTGTGTAATTGAAAGAACGGGATCCACGTAAACATCAAAAAGAATGGCGCTTAGTGGCGATCCTGGTAGAACGCCGAAATTCATTGAAAATTCCTGAGACATTATCATTAAAATAAATTAAAGCTCTCCTACCTTTTAAATAAACATAAATCCAATCGCATATATTTGTATCAATGTGATAATCTAATAACAACCTATTACGCAAAATATCGTGATCGATAAGATCAAAAGCTGATCTTAAATCCAAATATACCACGTAAGTAGATGGCAAATTCTCAAAATTGTTAATAAGTATTGCTTTAGTATGATATCAATTAGTTATACGCTTCTGTCTGTTTTTTAAAGAAACAGAAGCCTAAACGATTTTATTATAGTATTTTTAATCCAATAAATATAAATAATGTTGATTAGAGAAATTATAAAGACAAATGTACTTTATATACCAGTTGTCATTGTTCGAGTATCGGTCGATGGTCTTTTTCGTGTTCTGTCGAGTGATCTAATATGAAAGTTAAAGATTGTATTGGAGTTGTTCAGAATCAGCAACATTAATAGTATTCTGGTTCGTTCTTCCATATAATGCTCGGATTCGTTTATCTCCTTAATGTTTATTGACTGGAAATATAACTAATGAAAAATATTATACATACTGTATAACTTATATTTATTTATCTATGGCAAAACTGCTTTTCATATAATCACGAAATTCAAAATTATTTTATTATAACTTACATTAACAAATATTGATTGCTTTTTGTTTAGGTGAAGAGCGAGATTCTTACGCTGTATGAGTAATTTATAAGAATCCTTCATTACGTAATACTCTAATCTTATATTCTTTCTTTTTTCGAATTCGCTTTTTAACCATATTTTTTCTTCCACAAATTTTTCATAAAAGTTTGTTTTTCGTTATTTTTTCAAAAAATTACTCGATTCCTTTCTTATTTTAAGATCTGAATACATCAGTTTTTTCTTGTTAGTATAATGGTCTTTCTTATCCTAGCAAATACAAGCAATCTGAAATAATTTTTTTGTTATTATTATTTATTTAACTTATAATAATATTTTTCAGTTCGGCCATTAAGCGTAATGAAAAATATATTTAATATTCATCGAATATTAAACACTGCTGATTATGTTGATTATAGTTATTTGGTTGCTCGCTTTTTGTAATCCAAATAAATACGGTTTTCTTCTCGTCTCGATTTTAAATATTACAAAATTCGAGTCGTACTTAATTTATTATTTAAATCAGTTATAAAAATTACAACGTTACAGACGATATGATCGTATACAGTATTTTTAAATTGTAAATAATGATTGGTGACGCTAATATTATCGGTATTTAAAATATCGTATCGAAATGTTTATCGGTCTTTAAAAATTCTGCTATTTTTATACAGGATTCATCCGTTTGCACCCTTTATTAACATTCATTTGGAAGAGGGGGAAAGAAACCATTTTAACAGTAAACGGAAACTATTTTTTACGCATAGAAAAAATATTTTAATACAAATAATTATTTTTAAATAAATTAAAACAGATCTACAAATTACACAGCCTATTTTTATCAGAAAGAAAAATTTTCGACCATTGTAAATAGTAAAAGTTTTAAGTTATGAAAAATCTTATCAAATTCATTTATTTATCATTTAAAACAATATGATTAAAACTGTATATTTGATGACAATTAAAAACTACGATATTTTGACTAATATCAATTATCAGATTTTGTCAAATTTCTGTATTTTTTCAAAGCTAGAACATTTACGAATAATTTTCGATACTTATCCAATTTTCAAAAAATCCATTTTTCGTTAGAACATATTTACCTAAATTATAATGGTTAGTCGTATGATAATTGCATTAATATTAGGCAAACACGTGATCGTCACATATTTCAACATTCATATATTGCCTATTCGGATGTTTCATTAGTCGAAAAGTTTTTCATAAGATTTCCGCTTATATATAAAAATTTTGGATAAATAAAATGGTGACCATACATCACTGTGTCTCGAAGAGAATTTATTTATTAAAGTTAGATTGCGATTAGATTAGAAAAAGTTATACTTCAGTGGATGAATACTGTATTATAACTAGTGACACTCTTCGGATAAATGAATATAAAAAGCTATCATAAATATATTCTGAATATTTCGTAATAATTAATTAATAAATTAGTATTTTTATATTATATTTTCGATATATCTTCTAGTATTTTATAATTTTATTTCCATGATAAAATTTGGTAATTGCGGGGTTTTCTACTATAATCAAATAAATTGAGTAATCTTGTTTTGTAGAAATTCTACGCTATCACACAGCGAAAATACGTCTTGATATTCTATATTCGACTTTTCGTGTTTACAGCAGCATCAACAAACAAGAATCTTCAAATGGTCATTGTGTATACGATTTATGAATTTTTTTCGTATATATTTATAAATTCGTATTGTTACGTAGATATTCCATCGTCTATAAAATAATTTACGTTACTTTAGATTGAAAACTTCATGTACCTTATATATGTAATACACATTTAATTTAGCTTTACCCGAAATCTATAAAATGCAAATTAATCTTGCTTTGAATATTGAGATAAACTAATAAATCTTTGGAAAATAAAACACAGTAATATGAATATTAAAAGATAGATCTGCATTTGTAGCGTATTCGTTTATTTGTCCTTAAGAATAGAAACGTTTTCGGAATTTTATAAAGTCATCCTTAACATTCAAATACAAATTCTTCATTTTCTAAAAAAATATATTTCATAGTTCTCTTCCACAAAGTTTCCATTTTCAAAAACCAGCTGTATTCCAGAAACGTGTCAGGAAAAGATATCTTGCAAACTAATCAGTGCATTTAAAAAAATAACCAAACTTAAAACTACCTTAGTGATGACTATGTAATCCACTCGGCGATGGTTACGCAGTTTCTCAGATGTGATGTATTAATGATATATATCTTATTCTGTAATCTTTGAAATGCAAAACGTCACAATTTTGATACAATATATAATAAATTTCAATAAAATTGGCATTATCTGTTTAAATGACTATTTTGTCCACTTCAGCCATTGTGAATGAATTTAACTTAAGCAGTAATCAGGTATATGAGATTTGCTTTTATATGTATAATATAATGAAATATAAAAATTTGGGAAACAGGAAAATTAAATATTTCACCATCTTAAATATTTTTTATCAAAAATTAATAAATATTTTCTTAAAATATAGATGCAGAATAACATAGATTTTTATCGAAAATCAACTTTCTCGATTTACCTGATTATTACAAATAACTCTTCAATTAATGCTATCGTCTTTGTCATATGAAAACCATAAACTGTCTCTTAGCGAATTTTTATATTACAATAATTGCATATTTTTTAATGACGCAATTATAGGCAACATTCCGTTTTCGTAACAAAAATGACTAATAAAATTTATCGTCATAGATCCGCCATAGCGAAATTGCAGCTGGCCAACCGAATGAACTCTTTGATACCTCCAATGCAATTCCATACCACCAGCGAATCAATAGTTAGCATAAAGCGGAACCTATTTCATTTAAAAATATATTTTAATTTATTCATTTATTGTAAAAAAATGCAGTTATGCAAAATAAATATATAGGAAATATATAATAAACAATTTTTGAAACTTTGAAATAATTGATTAAAATTATCCAGAGAAAACTGATTGCACCTCATTATTTCAAAAAAATTGATTGAGACTCTTGAGTATTTTAGATTCTCCTATCTGACTCGTAATGACCTGAAGTTCGGCCACCCGATCATAAATAGATAGATATTTACAAAAGCAAATATTTTTTAGAATAAAGAATGATTAATATATCTTTTCTTTATTTATTCTAGAAGTCAGTTATTATAAGTGAAAGCGTAAATACTATTGTTTAAGAACAAAGTCCATAGGATCGGTTTTCGTTGTTTCGTACCTTATCAATGCTAAAATCAAAATTGAAAAGTTGACATAAGATATACAGTATTTATGAAACTTGTTGGAAAATAAACATTATTAAAATTAAATTGAGCATAGTTAAAATAAAATTCCTGAAACTGAAATTAATCTTACACAGATTTAAAAAATCTTTAATACAGATTAATATAGACCTCCCTCCACCAAATAGAGTAGACCTATATTATGAAATGCCAAATTGATTCTTATTCTAGCTATAGCAATTATAATTGATAACGACCGATAACCACAAGTGTTTACATCTATAATATTAATATAACTATACTTATATAGCAAATCACAGACTAGACTTAATGACTCTTGCCTTGCATATTATCATTACGTTCGTATTAAGATTCATAATAGATACAACTTAACTGATATTTGAATTATATATTTCAGTTTATCAGTTTCTAACTCGAAAGTGCTCATCTTATCTTATTATGAAAATTAACATATAATTTTTAATTTAGTTTTAAAAACAAAATTATTTTTAATTTTCATTTTAGATTGATAAATCGTTTTGATATAGTCAGCTTGGAATAAATCAAATTACAAAAATAATTTTAAAAAATAAGCGAAAGCTTCGATAGGATTATGTCTAATTTGTTTTATATTATTATTTTTGGGGAAGTTATTCTGTCAGTAAATAATATGCGCATGAATCAGTTAAGTTTCTGCTGTTAGTACGAGATTTATAGTGAACGAAGATATAAATGTTGTATGAGTTTAAACTAGAAATAAGGAGAGTTCACTCTTATCAAAAATTTTTTATGATTTTATTATGCACTCATAAATGTTTAGACATACGAAAAGTCACCCATAAGAAATCAAATCTCATTTTAATTATTCAGGTAGTCTAATAAATTTTAAATTTCATTAAAATGGATAAATTTAAAATTATGTAATTATCAAGTTATCCCAAAAGAAATGATTTTTTTTATACTTGTTCAAACATGTCTCCCTTTGTCTAAACATGAATTTTTATGAGCTTTCACAATGTCGGAAGAATGTTATTGATTCAAATAGATAATATATATTTGATTAAATTAGCGAGTGATTTATCTTTTATATCCTTTCAAAACTTAATGTTAAAAATGACATTACTTTTGGGGCGAACCGATATTTTATTCTCCAATAGAAAATTGATGCTACTGATTATTGTTTGATAATCGTAATTATAATAATCGTAAAATATCTAAATGAATGCTTTCATTTAGGATTTCATAAACATTATTCTTAAATTCTGTACATAAATGAAATTTGTCAATAAATGAATTATATCTTTTAAAGAAATCTAGATCTGATTGAAGTAGCTTATTAAGTTAAATTTATCATCACCATGTATTGATTCAGATATTATATTTCGTTTCACGCTTATAAAATTCTTTAAGAAGCTTGTTTTTAAACAATTTCCTTTATAAAAAACTTAAAAACTCTTTTCCATAGTTAAATATTATTGCTACTACATTATAAGATCGATAAATTCGTGAACTTGCAACGAATGTTAAAAGTTGCTGTGGCTATTTTAATTATCTTGTAACGCATTTGTTGACATAAATGACAATTTAGTTTAATTACGTTTTTTTGTATTTTGAATAACAGTGGTTGAAATTATAAATGTCATTAATGCAAGTTAGTTTTCTCAATTAGTTTTATCATTGTGTATCAAAAACAATATCTATCAAGTTCTACTTTTAGCAATAGATAGCCGGATGGAAAGATAACAGAGTCTTATCACTTTGAGATATTAGTAGGATCGAGGATCGATTCTTAGATCCTGTTGGTTACATATCAGAGATAAGACTCAGTTAAAAAAGAAATAATAATACAGAATTCTAAAAATATAAGATTTTTTATATTCATTCCTCTTGTCTTATCTCTTTCCATCAAATAATCAGGATGAGTATTGTTTACTAAAATATTTAATTTTATAAATGGCACATTATATGTTAAAAATATTGTATCTCTAAAAAATTAAATATGTCTTCTCAGAATATTGTATGCACGCCAACTAGAAATAAGTTTCCAAGAACTCTGTAACATTATTTTAAAAGCGTGATTTATAACTGGATAATCACTAATAGCGTGTCATTAGGTTGATCGTACGATTCATCTTGTTTTATATCACTTTAAATTACTGAAGTGAATTATATCTTGACGTCTACAATGATATGAACTAGCCAGCCATAAAACAGAATAATGCTATTTAGAACTCCATTTTCCATTTGATCATGAAGCTGATCCACCAGGATATTTAATGAAAAAAATAGCTTTAAACGACATTACACTAAATCACGCTAGTAACAGCTTTCTTTCGTTGTTCACTGCTTTTAATGAATGCTTCGATGTTCCTTCTTCAAACAAAATGAACTGCCATAATATTTTTCAATAAATTATCAGCCATTATTTTAAAAAATTCTTAAATATTTTTTATATATTTAAAACTTTGTTGTGTATAACGATTATCAATTTTTATTCATTCTAATAGAAAGAATTTTGAGCCGATAATTAGTTTTTCCTGAATCGCACTTTCGCGATTTTCATAATTTGTAACTTGTAACTGGGTTAGATCTGCTACAAGTTATTGTTATTAAAGATGTTTATGAGTCCATTATATTCAATTCCCTTAAGTCTATCAATTATTCTGAATTATATAAGCTGCTTAAAGGTTAATAGGTAGTATTAAACTTTTATAGCAACGAAATTCGTTAGTAAAATATTCTGCAACATATTAACAGAAAAATACAATTTTAAAAAATGTGTTAAGAGATTATTGAGAAATACAGCCGTATGTAAAAATTACTTTTGAATATAAAAAAACTTTAAAAATATAACATCTGAAAGAATAATATTTACATAATAAAATTAATTAATTATCTTTCTTCGTGTAATTAAAAAAGTATAAATTAATTAAAAGCTATTTTTTCATTTTTTTCAATTTTCTTAAAGGTCATAAAAAAATGTCAATATTTTAGTTTTACTTAAATTTGCTTATGTATAAAAAAACCACTTCTTTCTTAAAAAATTTCCATTATGTTTTAGTGTGGTTTAAACGTCAAACTTATTTTTTATTCTCACTCATAAGTGGAAAATCATTTTTTTTTTTTTACTATTTTTTCCATTAATTACGTTTTATAAAAATGGGAATGTTGCTGAAATATCGTGTATTTCATGTTACAGTACCTCTGAATAACTTGGTTGATGGAATTTTTATGAAACTTTTATTGTGCTTGAAGTACTACCTTAATAACTCAGGAATATGCTGCCCAGACTGCATTTATTACATGTAATATTGTACAGAATTTGTAGAATTTGCTCAAGAATCGTTATTGATATTAATAAATAAGACGAAAATAGATGTACTATAATACAGGAAAATATTCTTTGATCTAAACAATAAGATATTTTTTCTGGTTATATATGGTTTAAACAAATTCATCTAATTTTAATTTCTCAGGTGTGTTTTTGATTATATTAGTAATCTTCATAAAAAGATATAATTTATCTATCTGAGATTAGCTAAAATATTTTTGATACGATTGATTAACAAAATAAACTATTTTTATGATTGACAATATCTTTTGTAATCTTAAATCTCTTATGCTTTTCTTAATTAGCTTCGAATGATAATTTATTTAAATTTATCACATTAAAATGATAAATTTACTTTATTTTTGAATAAATTTGCCATTGTTTTTTACTAAATAAAAATATTTAAACGCATATAAAAAAACATTCGAAAAAAAATAATTTTCGAAATTTTTTGACATTTATTTCTTCATGAATTAATGAAAAGATTTATTGTATTTAAATTGACAAAGCGCCATTATTAGAGAAAATATAAACAAAATTTTCAAAATGTTACTTCTCATTTACACGTTTTATGAGATGAGATGAAACAGTTTTGAATAAGTTAAATTTAATTCATTTTTTCAGTAAATATAAATGTTCTTTGACTTACCAATATCCGAATGACGAAGAATTCATAGATGCCAACATGTCATTTTATTTTCAAATTTTAGAAAATTTCAAACCTTTTTCAAGAATTTTAAATTTATTAGAGAAATGATCTAACAACTAACGAAATGCAAAAATATATATTATTGTTATTTAAATCTTGGCAATAATATTTCAAAATGGCGGAACTTCCGCTAAAAATCCTAGATTAAGTAAGATATTTAAATTCAAATCTGTGAAATACACTTCTCTAATTTTTCCAATAAATAATGAATATTACACATCATAAAGTATATTCGGTATCCCTAAGTTCGGCATAAAAGTAAATTTCGAGTTATGAACTTTTGGGATCTTTAAATTTACGAACTCGACAAATACTTGTATTGTATGGTATCATTCTATTTCTCTAATAATGTGGGCTACTCTTACTGTATATAAAGATATGGATTGATGAAGTCAATAGTATATAATGAGAAGAAGATTCTTAATTCGATTAGTTATTCACATTCTATCAAAAGTTCAAACTCGAGATTCAAAGTTAAAATTTTATTTACTGTACGATGAGTTTTAATGAAAAATAGTCTCATTTCAGTTATCAATTCAAGATACGTATCTATGATCAATAAAAAGTTTTATTCTCATGATCCCTTAGTTGATCTAAATTTTTTTGATACAGATCTCAAAAAATATATTAAAACAATTCAAAGATTTCATTATAAAAACAATTTCTTTAAAAAAAAAATTCAAAGATTTCATTATAAAATCTATTGTAATTCATTTAGAAAATTTTATGATGTCAATTTTTTTGATAAATTATATTTATAAATAAATTGAATAATTTTGTTAAATTGATATTTTATATCACATTATAAAATAAAGATTATCATTATTATGTTGAAAAATGACGAATGATAGCGACTATGAGTCTTACTTATCAGAGAAAAACGATCAGTTTTGAAGTTTGTATTGAATAATTAAAATAATTAATAACTAACTGATGCCTTAACAATCTTTCCATTGATAAATTGATTTATGGTGATTTTTTTTTATTTTCGTAATCACGTTTCTCCTAATCATTGAACCGATTTCAAAAAACTTGATATCTGAGAAATGCCACACTTTCCCAAGATTACAGCATAATTTTTGATAAAGGGCAATAAAAAATACATTTGTTTTATGTGCATGGAAAGAATTTAATTTTCTGTGAAATCAGGTTTGTTTTAAATCGGTTTAAGATTCGGGAATAAAACAGTAGGACTACTCACAACAATATTAAAATTTTCCAATGCAGAAAATATAATCAAATATATTTGAAATAAATTATAATAAGTATAAAATATGATCTGTATATTATTCTTTAAATATATCTAATTGTAATTTTACTATAATATTTTTATTTATGTACTTTTAGTATTATTTGTATAGTAAAAAAGTCGCTATTCGTTATTAATTTAAAACAGAAATTAAGTCGCAATTCGCAAAAATTAAGTGCCATTAATATTCATTTTAATGTTATAATTAAACATATTTAATCCCTAATTTATTAACTAGACATTACCCGCTTATATAAATGAGTCCTTTCAGAGATCCATAGTGATCAGTGTTACTCGTCTGAAAATGTATAGAGAATCATTAGATGGCGGCTATTATTAGTTTACTGTGCCACCTGAGGAGTTTGTCTTTTTATAAGAACTGCTATTTTGATTTAACTTCTTTACTTAATGTTTAAATTATTACTAATCATCGCCGCGATGATGATGCATCACGATGCAATAATGATATCACAAAACGTTAAATATATTATTACGCCATGGCGATGATGTATGGCATCGCGATGTAGAATGTTGTACGGTTTATTCAATATTATCTGATATCATCATGGCTGATATCGGCGGTGTTAAGAACTCAGTTAAGCCATATGTTATCCCCTCATTACTACACTTAATGCCATTTATTGGCAATGATATAAATTACAATTTTAATTATTATTTTTATTCCTTAATTTTTAAATTATTAATAACGACAAAACATTTTGGCTGTGGTAAAAATCTAAGAATTAGGCCTTTCTAACGATACCCTATATATAGGAATCGGTACAGTGGTTCGACTGCGAAAGAAATATTTACATATCCAGCCAGCCAGCCAAATTTCGTTATTAATATATATGATGATGATAAAATGTGGCGATTTACAAATATTAATCATATTCCCTCTTTAAATCCAGGTTTTATTTTTAAAATATGAAATCATAAAATAAATTAATTGTTCAAACCTTTGTTTTTTAATTAAAAACTCGAAAATATACTAACAATTGGCTTAATCTAAATCTCATATATTGTATTATAAATATCTTAGAGATTATAAATATTGTATTATTTAATAGGGAAATATTTATATAACATCGAAAATTACTTAAACATATTTTCATTTTTAGTATATTTTTAATAATAATATATACAGTACTTTATCATATATTTCTCTCAAATATTATAAAATGTAAAGAGATTCTGTGATTTAAATTGTATGCATTGTCATTAAAAAGCAATGGCTTGGATTCTGATTAGATACGAATTCTGATTAGCATTGAGTTAGTTTATTTTTTAACAGTATTCACAAATAGATATAGCTTCCCTTTCGTATTTATTGTTTTCTTTTTCTGAAGTGTTATTAACTCACAAAAACAACTTAGCGTAAAGAAATTATAAAAGATAAAAAGACAGAAATACAAAAAGTTACTTTTCTTGAAGCAAGCCATGATCGCTTTATCGTGGCACATTTTACCACAAGTATGATAAATAATTTTTATATGTTACTTTTATCAAAGTACATTTTTTTCTACACGCTCTCAACGAAATAATCGATATCTGTTAAACAATTAAGGAAATGTCTTTCTCAGAAAATTATAAAATAATGTGAGCATTTTTAAACTTATCTATTTTATATAATAAAAATATATATGTTTAAAATTTACATTATCATCCATATATGCTTTATACTTTATATAAAAATAACAGTTAAATTTATTTGTTTTTTCAAATAGTATAAGAATTTATAAAATAATAAAAACATATATTGAAAATTTTTAAACAACGAAAATAGATGAACTATTTTCATTTTTTAAGATGAAATAACAACGTAACAACAAGTTAATATTTTAATAAGTTATGAAATTCGATGAACTAATTTCATAACTTATTAAAACAACAACTATCCAAAATTTGGTCTATAATATAATTTAATTGATATTTTCTCTTTCGCAGTAATACCATAAATGATATCATCATTATTTTACTTTGAATGTAAAAAATTCTGTAGAAAGTCAGTTTAAACAGTTCAGATTTTTTATAATATTCTTATGTAGTGTAATAATAAGCATTAATTTAAAAACTCAATAAATATTATTGCATAATATTTATTATGTAAATATCTATAATTAACGTTCTTATTCTTGAATATGAAATGGCAGAAATTATTTTAAACATATGGATGAGAAAATAAATAAGTCCTTAGTAGTAGCAGTAGCAAATTTCCATCACATGTTTCTATTTTAAATCATTTATAAACTATCAAGAGAATTAAGCTAATAAATTACAACTTATTATATCTGATGTCTGTGAAAAATTCCTTACAATTTTCAGAATAAACTGAATATGTTCTTCATTTATGTTCTTATAAAAAAGAAGATACCCAGGTGAATGTTTGTTAAACAAATCGTATAAATTAAAACTGCACTCTTAATGCATTTGCATTGATATTTCCACTTCAATTTAATTCATTTTACTATAATTACTCTTTGAATAATAAATCAAAAATAGCTAAAATATAATTTTTTAATAGAAACATTACGAAATTTTTCCTTGATGACATTCTATATAAATAAAAATATTTGTTTTAATAAATTAATAAATGAATTAACTATTATGAATAAATTAAATAAGAAATGCTCATTATAACTATATATATATATATATATTTTCTATTCAAATTTTTGTTGATTTTTTTTTAAATTTTACTCGTGGAGAGAGATTCATTCGTAATACTGTTACTTTCCACATAAATGCAGGTAAAGTGAAAATTGAGAAAGTATGGTTAAGCATGAATAAATCGATTTAAATATTTCATCGAAACGCACCTTTCTATTCTTCTGAACACGTCTCTTAATAAATTTCAAAATGATACGTTGGTAAGCATCTCAGAATGTGATGAGAATTTTATGGGCAACACTAATTTGGTAAACTTGTGTTTAGAATAAGTTTATGAACTATTCTGTTAATTATTCTTTATATGAATTATTCTGTTAATTTCAAAATTGTAGTTAGCGTGTTGGTGAAACGTCTGAGAGAATTAATCGTAATGAAAATCTGATTACTGATTTTCATTACAAATGCCTGTAAGTAGGTTCTCCCACAACATTGAATTGGTAGTAGTAAGAAGTCCATTAAGCGTGTTTAATGTATTTTTAACTCTTGCGAAAATTACAGTACTGAATAAAATTAGATTATGAACTAAACTTCCTTAAATTCTGTACGCGCCTACATAGAAATAACCTTGTACTTAATACATCACGATCTTTAATATTATTATCATTAAAATCATTCATCAAATAATTTTAATTTGTTTGCATTATTGAAATTATTAATACCATTTTTATTTAAATAATAGTTTATTTACTTAAATATTTTGAATATTCTGTTACATTTATTAAAAATATTGACTGAATTTATTATTCTTTAGATTAAAGTTGACATTTTCTTGCATGATGGATCTCTATCGTTTCCCTTTGGATTCCCAAATTTGCACTATCGAATTGGCATCATGTAAGTATAAAATAAAATATGAATAGGCTAAGAATAGTAGGCGTATGATTTAATTAACTTTCTTTCCAAATATTTTAAATGCCATATTAAGTTTACCATCTATTTAGTTGCTTGGCGGATACTAACGCTCATTCCGTCAGTGTTTCAGACAACAGAAAGCAAAATATAGAATTGTTTAAACAGTGTAATTAGAAAATAATATTTGGATGAAATATTGTTATTGGACAGTCTTGCTCTTGCGTGAATACAATGTTGAATAATTGAACGTTGTTCTCCATGATAAAAGAGTCTTTCATCGATTATAATTGAATTAAGTCTCGATTAGAAGTAATTGAGCAAGAATTATCTCCAATCGAACTAATAGTCATATAAACAATATCCTGTTTTCTATATTGATGTGCGATTCTTAAATCATTCAGAATGGTATAAAAATTATCTTCTCATATTGTAAATATAAAACAACACATAGAATTCGTTATTTTATTTAAACAATCATTAAATTAATTACAAGACAGTAGAAGTTAAACATAAAAATATATTTTAACGTAAAGGTTTGTTAAAATATTTAAGAAAGTAAATACGAAT
Organism: Androctonus mauritanicus; assembly: GCA_011317285.2. Taxonomy (NCBI): domain Eukaryota; kingdom Metazoa; phylum Arthropoda; class Arachnida; order Scorpiones; family Buthidae; genus Androctonus; species Androctonus mauritanicus. The sequence continues at coordinate 31,923 of WUQG02248740.1, read as the reverse complement.
AAAATTTAATTTAATTAATAATTAAAGTCATAAATTTGATTTATTTTCTACGTAATACGGTCTTTTCGTGCATTAAACGGAAGTTGAATGCACGAAAACACCGTAGAATACAAAGAATGTTGAAGTTTGTTTAAGGATTATTTACTTTAAAATCAATTAAGACAATCAAATGTGTTTTCACTATCAAACTTTATGATACTTTCAGTTGAAATTGAATTTTATAAATTAATTTTTGTTTAATCAAATTAAATAATTTTATAGAATCGAAATTTCTCGAAAACAGGCCTAAAATTTAAATCATTAATGTGGTGGCTCCAAACTTTATACAATACTGGATATACTTATGTTACCAAGTTAAATATAGCATGCTTGTTATATATTTTAATGATATTATACTTTCTCGATTTAAATATCAAATGTATACTATTATATTATATATAAAATTATATTTAAATTATTTTTATCATCTTTTTCACCTGTTTTTCTTCTTTAAACTGTTTAAACTCAAGGAAATATTCTTTGTTCAAACTATAAAAAACTTGGAATAGAATTTATCAAACTCGATAACTATATTCCCAATTATCACGTGCTCTTAAAAAATTTGAGATTATTCTAAGTGATGTTTATATTAGGGATGATATTAGTGATTTTCTCAATATAGAGTATTCGAATTATGTTTTAAAAATTCTCGAATATTTTGTTTACTGTATGATATATTTTGTTTACTGTATGATAGGATATTGCACGGTTAAGCTAAGTTTTCAAAAAAATCTCTTATTTTTCACCGGATGAAGACTATGTTTGATAGTTCTGCCAAATAAATTTGTATGGGGAGATTTTTATTATTATTATTATTATTAATAATGTTGCCATTACTATGGTTGAATGGCCAAAGAAATGACTAGAGAAAAAATTGGTTGCTGATAGCTGGTTTATATAAAGTTTATGGTGGAAAATAATGGTGATTGATATAAAGTCTCTTAAAACTGATTTTTAATCAATAAATAAGCAAAAAATTAATGCGTTCTATCATATAAAAATGTTTAAATCCTAAAATATATAAGTACAATAGAAAAACATTAAACAAACAATCTATTAATAGAATGTATTGATTGCTTTTTTTCAGACTATATTATATTTATCAATATACTGTACTATTACTTCAGATATCTTAATATAATATGCAAAGGCAGTTAATGTCATTCTTTAGATTTAATATTTTTTAAGGTAGTTACAACGAAAATCTTCTAATGCCACGCTTTTCTGGAACAAAATTACAATTTTCTTAAAACAGTTTTACCTGTAATGATTTTATATAATTATTTTATAATAGAAAATCCATGTCAATAGAGAAAATCATTTCAATCAGAATCATAAATTTCAAAAATGTAAGAGGAATCGATTCTATGATCTTTCTGATGAATATCGATCATCATATCAATTTTTAATATAAAAGAATTGTTAGTATTTTCTTATATTCTTCATTTAAGCATATATATTCCTCGTTTATACAATTAGGTAGTGAAAAATAGAGAACAATGAAATTATTTCATCTTAAAAATATATAAAATGAAGAACGATTTGCTAAGAATTCACTACAATGTTTTCCAAATTGTGAGGCGTGATCCCAAGTGGATGCTAGAACCTCTTGGAAGATTGCGATTCAATGTCGTTAAACTAAGTTAAAAATTTGTTGATGCTTTTCAAAGTGATGCTTCACGGATATACAGAACAAATATTTGTTTAAATTGTTAATGAAAAGAAGGAGCTTGACCAATGTTTTTATAAGGAAAGGTGTTAATACTTAAAAGTTTGGAAAAGTAACTCAGCTATAAAATCTTTAATTTATTCGATCAATTAATCGAAGCATATGCAAGTATGCATTATATAATATTGAATTTTATTTTATTCCCTTTCTTTATGTTGTTTAAACGCGGAGAAATACTCTTTATTCAAACTTTAGAGTTTGGAATAGAATTCCCCTAATTCGATAACTGTATCTCTCTAATTCTCGCGTACTCTGCCATTCCCAAAGCTGGCATGGCCAGTCGATGATAGGAATATACTGGTCCTAAGTGATTTAACTGGATGCCATTTAAGAGGGCGTAAAATTGAGGATGATCAGCTAATCGATAAAATCCGAAAATTCGATATATTCTTTGTTTTCATTTTCGATACAATTTCAGCTTGTTCGAATGTTTTAAGTCGAATTAATCTACACGTTTCGCCTATAAATCACGCGAATCATCAAAATTCAATTTAGGATTGATTGATTACATGCATTTTGCTGATATAATCCTGGATTTATAAACTGACACGCCAGATCTGACGTTTCAAGTGCGTAATCCTTCATTCTCTATATTAACATAATAATTACGCTATTATTCGTTGAAGTTTAGAAAATATAATTTTTCAACAATAAAAATATTTAAAAAATATATGACAATATATTCGTCACGTATAGGTCTATATAATAATTACTTTCGAATTTCTTTAATTTAAAGTATCCATTAATAATGAGGAAAAATTATAATGAAAACTATAGTACTAATATTCAAGTTGTCATTAATGGTATTTAGTTGAAGGATTAATATTAAAAAAATTAAATTATTGTAACTATTAGAAGTTATAGTTAATTTTGTTTCGGTAGCCTATCATCTTTTAAAAAATCGTGAATTTTCTGTGAGTTTATAGTTTATTTCTAAATAATCGATACAGTTTTCTTTAATATTACATCAATGGTAAGAAACAAAATAATTAAATCCCATTGGAAACAGACTAAGAATAAAAAATTATTTTTGTTTCTGGAGTGGATGGAATGGATTAAATTTTTAGATACTTTTGTTTACCTTCTTCCATTGCTCTTTTTTTATTTAATTAATTCATTTCACTGCTACTTTATATGAGTAATTCGGAAAATTGCTGAAAATTTCCCTGCCAATTTCTATAAAATATCCAAATTCAATTAATTATGATTAAGAACATAATTTTTTTTATTATATATAACCATAACTAATTTTATTCTATATATTTTTTATAAGCTTTACTTTAAAAATATATGTAGTTCTATTCATAAAATTGATGGAAAATTTCTACATTTGGACGATTTCGGGACTCCATTAAAGAATTGTATTACGTTATCGCGGGCTTTATTTATAAGAACCATTCATTATTTGGGCGAATTGAATAAAATATATACATATATACTAGATATTACCCGTTCATATAAATGAACGGAAATCTTATGACTTAATCTTATACTTTCATCACTCGAAATCTCGAACTACCGTACAGTATCATTAGATAGCGGCCATTATTAAGTTATAGCGCCACCTTCGGATTTTGTCTTTTTAGAGAAACTACAATTTTAATTTTTATTCCTTATTTTTTAAATTATTAATAGTGACAAAAAATTTGGCTGTCGCAGACATGTGACTAGTGAGGATTAGACTTTTCTAACGTTGTCCTATTTATAAGAATCAATACAGTGGAAATCCTGTAAAAGGAATATCCTGCCAGCCAGCCACATTTCGATATTAATATATATGTTGATATTTTATATTACTTAAAACAAACTTTCATTGCCTTAAAAATATAAAATTCTATCGAAGTTAGATTCAGATTGATATTAAAATATCTGGATGCATACTATTGCTACATCTGTACTAAATTTAATGAAAATGACTTTGATCCAAAGTTTAGAAAGTAATATGATGTATGACATTTTATTACACGAATTTATTTTTTAAAAAATATTTTAACTTTCATCGATGAATTAAAATAATTTAGAAATTTTTTATATTTAAAACAGAATGAAAAAATTCCTATATGTTTAAAATATAGGCTATATATTTTTTTCCTTTAATTAATATTTTAGATTGGCTTGGTTTGGTTTATTGGCGCAAGGGCCTCCTGGGCCAAACTGCGCCAGACATTGGACATTAATATTTTAGAAAGAAAAGTCTCAGATTGTTTATTTGTATTACGTCGACCTATACCAACTTTATTATTATTATTATTATTTTTACAGCTACGTACGATTTTTCATCTCTTTCTTCATATTTAAAGGGTAATTTAATTTAATTAACAGATAAATTAGTATTTATGTTATCATTTACGCAAGAAAAATGAAAGATATAAATAGAAAGAGAGAAGGAAAAATAAGCTAAATCTCAAATTTACTGTCAACTTTCAAAAACAAATTGTCACTTTTCAGTTTACAAAATTAATTTTTCTATTTTATGGATGACAAACTTAACCAGATCATTATCATCTTTGGTTTAAAAATTATCTCAAACGTTAACTTTTATGAAGCAAAATTTTTTAATTTTGTGCATTCGTTGGTTATATAAAAATTATCATATTTGTTCACTCCTAATTGTTTGCTTGTTATACGAGTATTAAATCCTTCGCGTGTATCTTAATTTTCATCTCTAAATTTAATCATATTAAACAGGTGTATCTTTTTATTATTATTATTTAAATAAATTCGAATTTCCTTATGAAATTCTCCAAGAAAATTTCGTTGGTTTAATTAAAATTACACGATTCCTAGGTAACTTATTATTTTATCACGAATACTGTATCTATAAAGTAAGTTATTTAATTTTACTTCGGTGGCAATGCTGTTTTGACATCGAACATTTGTTAATCATAATTTATTAATATTTACTTTTATCTTTTTTGAGATTTATTAAAAATTTTTTATGTTGATACATAAATTAAAAGTAGAAGTTAATTTTAGTTCGATCAGTTTATTTTTGAGACAAACAAAATACATTTTGTAATTTAATGACGTTAATTAATTAAAAATTTTATACGTAACATTATCTTGTTTCAAAAATATTTAGGAAAATGGATAATTTTATCATTTTACAAAAAAGAAAACAACAATATACAGTTCATGTTACTATTTACCTGTTGCTTATGTGAACATAGTTAAGTCTCCATTAACTGCAATTCTTCTCATGCGACTATTTTAATAAAAGTAATAATTTGATATCATTTATTGATTTTAATTTTGATAATAATTATAAATTTGGCAAGTATTCTTCATCTTTGCACAATAAAATGAATCGCTTTTCTGTACCGCTTCAAAGGGATTAATTTTACATTTTTTCGTTTATAAACATGATATTTTTGAAAATTTTTTCGGTGATCTTATTCGTGCCTCTATAAAATTTATTATTTATAATATGAGATAATGCTTTCAATATACTTATTTTGGTATTTATTTTCCAGTTTCTAAGACAACGGATGAATTGAACCTACAATGGGCACCCAAAAAACCAGTGATGTTGTTCGATTTTTTGAAGTTACCACAGTTTGAGATACAAAATATTAATACTTCTCTGTGCAAGGAAAAATTTCACATCGGTAAGTAAAATTTATTATTAAACTTATTAGTCTTGAATGAGAGAATTTTTATTTTTTATCAAATTAACTCGTACGATGAGAATGAATAAAATTCGAATATCACAAAGTTTAAATTCATGTAAACCTGATTCACATAAACTGTTGATTTATCTATTGTTTATTTAACTAATATATATGTAGGCAGATTACGTTAATAACGTGTAAGCGAAGATTGATTACACGAATACTCATAATCTGTAATTTATAATAGGCTGTTACGTATTGACATCCATAGTATGAATTACCAAGAGTATATATATGTATATATCCACGTAAATTAATTTGGAAAGGACGCAGAAACTTTGTTTAACTTTATTGTTCGATCTACAGGTATAACGCAAATTATAGTTGATAAACTAAATTATTCGACATCAAATAATCACGACGGTGTCGAAACTATATACCGACTTTAATATTTATTCATAAGACTAAATAATTGTATTTTTTAAACGAAAATTAACCAATCTGTCCGTATGCCATAGAAAAAAATTTTATTGCAGTAAATTACAATGAAAGAAGGACGGAAAAATGTAAACAGATATAAGAAATTCAATACTCGCGAAGTTATTTTAATCGCTTGCAAATAAATGAATGATAAAAGTTTTGTAATTAATTTTTCAGAAAGATTAAATTTTAATGATACAATTTTTTACCTTTCTCGTTTTTTATGTACTCGTGTTTTCGGTTCTTAATACCGAAATTCTTTTTAGAAATTAATTGGATATCAATTTTGTTGTTCTGTAGTTTCATTCCTTTTTTTATTTTTATATATAATTTGCTATGTAGTATGAAATTGTTTTATTTTATTTTTTCAATAAATTTTATTAAATAATTTTTAAATTAATTCTTACGTTTTAAATTTATTAATGAAACTTTAATTAAAATAAACAATAGATGGCGAATGCTTTACTAGTATCATAACTACATCTCTTCTTACTAAGAGTTAATTATTCTTTATAAAAAAAATTCAGTTTAAAAATTAATAAATACTATTTGCCTAATTTGCATTTATGTTAAGAATTTCATATTTATTTAGATTATTACATAAAGATTTCTTAAAACAAAAATTTGCATCTATGAAAGAAAGGTTTATTGGATATTCAAACGATTGAAATTACTATTATTATTTTTTTTTTTTGAGGGAAGGTTTTTTGACTTCCTTTTTGTAAAGAAAACAATGAAAAGAAAAGATATTCAAATATTTCTCCTGAAGGAGGAAATAGTCGAAAAATTCTTTCTATTTAGAAAATTTGATTAAGAATGGATCCCATATAAAGCGAATTCAGAATAGTTTTCTATCGAGAAATCTCCAAGAAATAAATCTAGTTTTTTAGATTAGAAATAAACACTTTTTTCTGAGAAAGGAAAATCGCAGCAAAGATTTACTTTCTATCAAGATCGAAGAAAAGAAGAAAAACCGATGATGTCAAGAAAAATTTAAAGGAATGGACACCTATCTAGAAAGAGATAACTTCTTATAGATAGAGTCAACATCAAATTCTAATCTTGATATTAACACATTTTATGATACAGTACTCGTGTAATACTATTTTCTAGAATGTTTGTTGATCAATCTATTCATTATTCCACTAAAAGTTAGCATATTATGTTACTAATGAATTAGAATATAGTAGAAGCATTCCATATCAAATTTGATATTGTCAACATCCTTATGTTCTGATAATGATCATTAAAACAATTGATAATAAAATGGAATTTATATAATTATATTCAAAATGATTATGGAGGAGTAGGAAAATCACGAATAAAATAAATGCATATACCATATACTAGGGGCGGCCAACCTTGGTGTCACTACGAATCACATAGGAGAATCTCAAATAGAGAGTCGCAATCGGCTTCTTTCTGGGTCAATGAGAGCCTCGTCAGTTTTTTCGAATAATCTAAACTATGGTTTGAAAAATTGCTTATTATATATTTCACACGCAATTATTTCGTATAGATGCATACTACTTTTTACAATAAATGAATAAATTACAAACATTAATTTTTTAAACTAAATAAGTATTTGTTCTATATTAATTATTGGCTTTCATGGTATGGAGTCACATCGAAGGTACCAAAGAGCCGCAATTTGGCCATTTTGGCATATACTTTAGAAACATTTTATATAAGAAAACAACAATTTTAAGTCAAAATTTTGAATAAACATATCTCCAATTTTTTTCTATCCATTATTATTATTATCATTATACAGTTGAGTCTCGGTAGTCCGACACTTCCATTAGTCCGACACTCGACGAACCTCCACTCCGCCCACGGTGGAATTTCATGTCACAACTTGTCGACTTGCAAGACAGAGACACTGATACAAACAAATTGTCAGCGCTATTCGTTCGTTGCGCAAGCATTATAGTCGGATTAATTTTTAAGCTCGGTACACTGTTTACTGTAAAATAGTGTTTTCTCGCTATATCCGTGTTTGTTGTTCATCTTCGCATGATGCCATAAATCAGAAAAGTGAAAAAAATCGGGATAAAATTGAGAGGTTGGTAGAAGATTTGAACAGCAAGAGTAGTGACAGGAAAGCCTTAATGAATTGCGCGTATTCGTTTGTGTAATTCTATTTTTTTATTGTACATCCAATAATCCCACAAATCTCTTAAGGGTCCGGGATAAGTCCCGGATCCATATGTGTTGGATTAGAGAGACTCTATTGTATTTGTGAAAATAAATATTTAAATTAGAATAATAAAATAGATTTTCCGGAATTAAAGCGTGAAACGATAGTTTCCTTCTATTATTTTTTATTAAATTAACATTTCGATTAACAGAGATCGAATAGGACTAGAATTAAACTTTTTTCGATTTTCTGTAACAATTTACGATCAATTTAATTTTTTGAACACGAATATTTGTTAAATTTAAAAAGAACTTCATAAAAAGTAACTTATCTTATTTTTGTCATATCATCCGAGATGCTGATATGGCAATTTGATGTTTTTCATCTCGAGGTGGGACTACGACAAACATGCAGTTTTTATTAATGTAATGATGAAATATATAAATTGATTAAACTAAATCGCTTTATAAATTTTGTTTCTAATTTTTTTAATTGCAAGCGTTATTAAAAAATTTGCATTTCTTAGTTTAAGTAATTTTCTTAAAATTGTTAATAGAGTATAGATTAAAAACACATATTATTAATTATTTCTATAAGAAAAATCACCATAAAATCAAAAATAGCTAACATTTTTCTAAATTTTGAATTTTTATTTTAGTTTGTTCTGTTCCTCTTATTGATTTATCTTTGTTTTTTTTTTCGTTGATAGTTAAAAAAGTAACCAATATTTGTACATTTTTTTATTCAGATTGTTATCTTTTCTAGTAATTTATCTTCATTAAGCAAATATAAACTTTAATGTTTAAAAAAATCAAAATTACGAATAACTGAAATTAGAGTAATCATAATTTTTTTAGATGCATATCAATTAAATTTATAATTCATTTGCTTTATTTTTTGTTAAAAAATAATTACCTATTCATGAATTTTTTTCTTAGTATTTTTTTAAGATTTATTAACGAAATTTTAATAAAAAAATTATTTTCGTTCATTTGTATATATTTAAATCGTATTAAAGCTAGCAATTTATCGCACTAACTTAAGCTAGATCTAGTCATAATAATATTTTTGCTAAATACTGTAAAATTGAAATTTATATTACATAAGCTGATTTTTTACATAAACATTTTCATTACTTTTTTGCATATTTTTATTATTTGAGGAAAAGATTATTAAACTCATTATTTTTATACAAGAAATAATTATGTAAATGAATCGAAACTGATAAAAATCTCCTGGATAAATTATGATTATTCTTTAAAATTTCGAGTATCCTTAATTTCTAAGTAAGCAAAACTAAAACAAAATCATTGTTTTTGAAGTATATATTATTTATTTTAGAAGAGTACGCTTAGAAATGGCAAGTATAGTAACTTACATGGAATAAAACTTTAGACGAATATTTTTTGCTTTCTATGCACAGTAACAACAGTAAAATTATGGATTAAGTCATTAGATGTTTTTTGACAACTGTTAACTAATCGTATGTTGTTGTCAGTTATTGTTTTAAATAAAACAGAAAACAAGTTCCAATTATAGAAATTTTTAAATTATAGTAAGTAGCTAACAGTATTTAAAAAGTTTCATTATAAAAGCCTTTAAAAATAGGCTACATTTTTGAAGATGACATAATTTTTTAATTTTAAAAATGTGTTAGAGAATGTTGTTACTTTGTTACAAAGTTTTTTTGTATGCGATCAATGTTTTCGTTAAATTCAATCTATCCTTTAGCAATATAAGTTTTATAATAATTTTTATGAAAGGAATATATGTGATTTCATGCAAATAAAGGATTAGAGTTAAGATTTTACTTTTTAAATATAGTATAATATTTTTATAAAAATGTCTATTATATCGAGAGGCAGGACTCTAAGCCAAGTACAATAATCACTTATTGTCTCTTATTATACGAAACGTTTCGGTTAAAATTCAGCTGGTTGTAACATGTGCTTTAGGTTAAATAGCATAAATCTGACATTTATATTCGAGAAACGAATGCAACAAGACAAAGAGTGACAAAATTTAACGTTTGAAAATCCGATTGATAAACAGCAGTCTGAAAACAGCAGAAAAATCGGAAGAACAGTCGTTTTCCTTCTCCGTTTCCTCCCAGACATCTTTATAAATCGCATTATTCAACCGATTTCAATGAAAGATAAGTATTTCTTACCAAATTCGAGTCAAAATAAAGAGAGATATGAGACTTTTTTCTCCTTAAACACTTCTACAGATCGTATTTTTCAACCATTATGGGCTAAATTTGGAATATATGTATATCTTCTTACAAGTTTTCTGGAAATTTCAACCAGTCAAGCCAAAACGAAGAGATATATAGGAATCGGATTCTTTTCTCTGCAAATACTTCCACAGACCATATTCCTCGAGTGATTGCGATAGAATTTGTAATATACATGCTTTTTACATTCTTTAAGATTCTATGAAAATTTCAGTTCAGTTGGATAAAAATGAAAGAAATAGGGTCGATTTCAACATGAATTCTTCTATGGCTTACATCACTTAATTGCTTTTAACCAAATTCCTTATTTATATGTCGCAGCGGACTTAAAATGGTGTATTTAATGATGCGTTTATTGTTGTTAGAAAGACTTTCTCAGTCAAACGATTTTCATCTAAAAAATAAATCATATTTAATCAAAAATACGTAAAGAATAAAGAAAATATTGTGCTTTCACGAAATTAGGATATTTGTTACAATTTAGAAGCTTGGTTGACAATTAAGGAAAAAGCAATAACATCAACCAAATAGTCATTTATAAATTGCATCAAATATCTAATTTCTTAGTACTGTAGTGTACTCGAATTAATGAATTTCTTATATATATATGTAATCAGTTCCAAATCTCTCTCTTGATCTGTACAATTGAATTTATATAGTTGAAATTACATCAAATATTAATTTCATCCGTGTTAACAAAATTATAAAAATTTATTGTTTCCATTGAAACAGGTGAATACAGCTACATGTTTTCATGTACATGTTAGATTATTATTGTTTAGATTTTTATTATACACAGATAATTTTAGATTCTTAACATAACTAAAAGAAAAATAAAACATAGTAGAAGAAAATGAAGTTTTGAGCTAAGATCCTGTATTAAGATTTGTAGCTTTTAGGCCTATATATTTTCTCTGTTCTATATCTTCCTATTTGTGATATTTATTTACTGTACGAGAGAATTATCATAATTTTAATTTAACATGAAGATGATAACGAATAATGTAAGGAAAGTATTGTTTAAAATGCTTCTAAAGGTACCACAGTCATTTTCAATTATTCCTTCTTTTGAGATGAACAATAAAATTTTAATTTTACGTGTATATGGAATTAAATATGAAAATTTCCGTTCTGTTTATATTTATAAGAAGAATTTACTTTACTTAGACTATTAACAGTGAGCATCTTTAAATTATTAAATTCTATTCAGGATAAGTACTATTTATTAAAATTGATAAGTGAATTTACTGGATTAAGTTCTTTTTTTCTAATTCATTTTTCAGTAAAAATCAATAGTAAAATATAATTCATTACTGTGTAGTTCTTAAACTTATTCCTATATTCTTCTCATCGGCCGAATATATTCTTTTCTCAACAGATTTGAAGGTTTCATTTCTTAAAAATCTGTAAAAAATATATTAAAAAGTTTAAATAATACATAAAAAAATATTAATTATCTAGCTATTAAATTTTATTAATCTAAAATGATATTTTAAGTGAATAAATAATTTTTCTGTATCAAAGTTAATATTGTTTTTGAAATTTTTATGTTTACGTTTGTATATTAATTATTAAATGAATTTCTTATATATGTGTGTAATCAGTTCCAAATCTCTCTCTTGATCTGTACGATTGAATTTATATAGTTGAAATTACATCAAATATTAATTTCATCCGTGTTAACGAAATTATAAAAATTTATTGTTTCCATTGAAACAGGTGAATACAGCTGTTTGAGAGCAGAATTCAACTTACAAAGATCAATAGGCCACCATTTAGTTCAGTCTTATCTCCCAACTGCTCTGATTGTCGTAATCTCTTGGGTATCTTTCTGGCTAGATGTTGAATCAATTCCAGCAAGAATTACACTCGGAGTCACGACGCTTTTGACTATTACTTCTAAAGGTGCAGGAATCCAGAGCAATTTACCACCGGTGTCATACGTCAAGGCAATGGATGTATGGATGGGAGCATGCACATCATTCGTATTTGCAGCCGTTTTGGAATTTACTTTTGTGAATTATTTGTGGAGGAAACATCCGAATCGTTCCAAAAATGATGCTAAATCTGGAGCAGTAATCTCTCTCAAAATGGTTAATCATTTTAATTTAAATTTTTATCATAATTTTTTTTATAACGTGAAATTTTCTAAAGAATAAATTATGGTGTAAGTTCTGCTCTATTTTACTCAGTATTCAGTCGATGATCTTTTATATATCTTTTAAAATTATATATCATATATCATATAAAGTAAGCTAATAAAACCAGTTTGAGCAGTTCATATTATTAAAATAATATATTTTAATTAATGTATTGATACATATGTTTTAAAATTGTTTAGATGAATGGAAAAGATGTACCAAATGAAAAGCAAGTAAGGAAGCGATAAAACTTTTAATACTAACTTTTTTTTATAATCGAAATAATTAATTACTGCATTAAAATATCTGAGATGAAAATAATAACTCTTATGCGATATTTTCTTTTAGAATAATCCTGTACAAGTCGGATTACCTGCTCCCGAGCATCAATCTTCTACATCGGATGTCAACGTTCATAAAATCCAAGCCAAACGAATTGACCACTATTGCCGAATAGCATTCCCAAGTTTATTTTTACTCTTCAACATCGCTTATTGGCCATACTATTTACGGTAATTGAGTCAAAACGAACACAAATTGGGATCAATTATCATCGAAAGATAAGATAAGATATATATAAGAGCACACTGCACCATGTAGTTAGCCAAACGCACTATACATTAGACGATTTTTTTTGTTTATAGAAATTGGAATATATATATATAAATTATATAATCTCGATAGAGTAATGTAGATATATTGTTTAGCTACGTATAACTATATTAATATTGTTTAAACATCTATAAATTTATTATCATTATTACACTTCATTATATCATATACTGTATAAAAATATAAAAAAAATAATTTCCTATATATTTTACTATAACAGATATAACTTATTAAAAAACTTTAATTATTTATGAAATTCTAATATATAAAAATCAAAATTTATGAATTGTGTAAATCAAAATCGTTTAAACTGATTAGGCTACAAATGTAGAGATAATTAAATTATATGTATAAAAATTAGCAATAAATAATTTTTATCAATTCTTGAACTTTAATATAGAACTATTACGATGAATTAAAACAAAAATATTTTTATATTTAAGCTTAATCCTCGCAATTAATTCTTATATTACGCTATTAAAAAATTAACAGAAAAACGGAAGAGCTTAATATGACTATATATATAACTTATCCGATATCTATTATTCTTCATCTTAAACATATCATTGTATTATTATTATTATTATTATCTTTAAGTCGACATATTCATAAAATACGAAAATGTTATATTTTGATTGATTGTTATTAAAAGTAGCGATCACGAGTCATGATTCTATTATAAATCTTGTTTGTGAAAATAAAGTGATTTTACACGAGTAGAATACACAGTATATATATAAAAAAATGAATGCTATAAATCTTGATTGGTATCTGTTATACCAAATTTCTTACTATGTGCCAAATCTACAGAAGTGTTCTGCAAGAGGGAGTGATTGTGTACAAGTTTGTATTTTAATTGTGATCTGATGTAAAATTAATTTTTTAAGGTCACAAAAATGACGAAATTTGAACAAAAAAAATGGTTTTTTTATGAAATATGTAAATATGTAAACTTGATATTTATTTTTTTTCCTTGTCAATAATGTTTGAAGAGGATTATTAGCGAGGAAAAAAGGAAACGAATGCGAACGAATTGTTAAATTAGCCTTGACATAATTTTCCAAATAAAATATTTACTTAGGAAACAAATTGTTAGATGCAAACTGTCGTGAATAAAATTAATGCTTCCACCATTAAATTATCAAATAAGTAGTAGAATGATGATGATAAACAGTTATAAATATAGTGACACATCGATAAAGTGTCGGGTTAAAAAAAGTTATTAATTGTATCAAAAGAGTTTGTGTGTACAGATGAAAAATTTGTAACATTTTATGGAAATAACAATAAAATATTGGCATTAACATCTTTTTGTTTAAATGTTATTTAGTTGTTTAAATTTGATATGAATAAATCTTTTGTATAGTTTGAATTAAAAATGATGGCATCCTCATTCCCTACCACGACTTTTGTATGTTTGATATTATTATCGATGGATGTTCGATGCTATTCTTCAAATATATTCCATTAACGTTAAAAGTCAATGTAAGGGACATAAATTTGAGACCACTCATCGAATCTTTTTTAAAAAACTTACTTTATTCAACATTCTTGTTTGTGCACTTTTAGAAAGTTTACATTATTAGATTAAGCTTTCTACTGAAAATAGATTAGTTGAATAAATTTTGGGTTTTTGACACATTATGTTAAAAGAACAGCGTGATTAAATTTTAAAACCTTTTCTTCTGGTTTTAAAATGGATACCTATTTAAATTAACGAATATATATAGATTAAAATATACAAAATTATCGAATTTAAACATATATTATATACTATTACATCCAGAGATATAAAATCGAGTTTATTTTGTGCAATTTTTGCAATATGATATTCGTAATTCTTGTACAGGATTCGAAGAATATAACATATTTATAATTTTGTAAGAATGAAAAAGTGTAAAAATATTTAAAATTTATATGAATATTTTGATAAAATGTTTCATTTATTTCCTGTTTCAACAGAAGGAAACAACGTACGTGATTCTTTGAAGAAAATATAACTTTTAAAGGAGTTGACTCAAGGGCCCAGCATTAGTGTTTTCTTCGAGTAGAGTGTTAAATCGCATTCGATAACACCATTTCAACAAGATTTTTTAAAGAATAAACTATCATTTATTATAATATTTATTTTTAATCTAGAAATGAAATCTAGAAAAATAATTATTAAAAGAATTAATTTTAAAGTTTAACGTCTCTCATTTCGGTTGGCAAATAAATTTATTTTAAAGAAATATTTTATAAATTAATTATAAATGAGACAAAAGGAACAAAATGCGATTAAATTTACAAAACTTTCCGAACATATATAGAAGTACTGTATACGCAACCGACAACGGTATATGTAAATCAACGTAAGATAAATCTATTCTGGCAGTCAAAAATAATTAACGGATGTCAAAACAGTGGGAAGCAAACATAATTCTTCATTTTAGACAATCTTTTAGAATAGTTGGCTGGATAAACTACTAAAAATTGTCTTTTTTTTAAAAAAATAGAATGTTATATTGCCTTCGCTAAGATTCTTTACGTGTGTATTCCAAAGGTGACTTTTGCCATAAAACTTATTCAGTCAAATTAACCTGATGAAAATGCCAAAGTATCTGTTGAAAAATAACTTTTACTTTATTTTTTTATTAGAAAGACATAAGACAATGTAGAAGATGTACTTTTATGCACCATTCAAATCATTTATCATTGATACTGTAGATTCATACTTTATATAATTCGTTATATTTAAAATTGAAAAAAAATTGCAACTATTTTTTATCTACTTTTCTTACATTAATATAATTAAAATAAATTTTAATTTTTTTTCATTCCATAAGTTAAATCTAGTCCATCAATTTAGAAAACTTAACATTAGTAGCAGAACTTTTTGATGACTTTGTCATTGAATTTTTTAAAATAAAAATAAAAATAATATAAAAATAATTACTCTTAAAACTATCAATAATTTCCATATTTTTGTGTATAATTTATATAAGAAAGCTAAATCGTAAATATATAGCTATAAATTATAGGAGGCTTAAGTTTGAAAAATGTAGCAAACAAGCCGAATCAATGGCTGCTTCCACATAGGATGTATAAGTTTATTACGAATTTTATATCAGAACCGAACAAACTTCAATAATGCCTGCCATATAACGTTGGAACTACTGCAAATAAAAGAAAAAAAAAATCCCAAAATTTATTATAGAAACAAAGCTAAACTAGAATAATTTTTCTATTCTACGCACTGAAGTTCTAAACAATTGATTTTCAAACAAAATCAATAAGTAGAACAAAATTCTTGTGGCGCTATCTGTTGACAGTTTATACATACTTATGCGCATCTGCATAAATTTAATATCGAAACATTTATCCAAAAGTATGATAGAATAAATAATTTCAAATATTAATAAATTAATTCTAAAAATCATCATAATTAATGCATTGATAAATTGATTATTTTCTCATATTTGATATTTACTTTTCATCAGTTTTAAACAAAAAATGATAATGATTATGATTTAAAAAAAAATCATTTAATTGACTATAAATCCAAAACTAAAGAGATCGCTTCACATAAAGTGAGTTATATGTCAACACAAAATGAATTTTATATCGAGAGATAATTATCATACAATTTTGATAGCTATTCCTTAAACTAATGTCTAAGTGTTGAAACAATATTCTATATGATTATAATAGACTGCACATAATTGAAAAATAAACACTTGAAATAGTTCGACTATTATTAATATTGTACACTGCGTTAGATTGAATAACACGTAATTAATTCCGCAACCATGTTGTTCTGATCTATCAGCGATATATATCTTCTTAACAAGAAGAGAGAAGATTATAGCTACCTTTTCGTGTAAAAATTATCAGTAAAAACTATCAAAAGTGGTGTGATTTCGATAGTTAAATTTCTAAAAATGCATAATTTAATATATTTTTAATAACGAAATTTTTTAATCTTTAAAAATAAAAAAACTCAAAAATTTTTCGTTCACTCGGTGTCTTTCAAAATTTTATAAAACAAAAGATATATAATATTGGAAAACGTTCGAATAACAATAATATTTAAAGAAAGTTCTTCCAAAATGCTGTATACTTTTCTAACTGAAGTCCTATATTGTTTTTTGCCAGAATAAAAATTCGTTTGAGGCATTTAATGTGCTTAATATGTTTATGGAAAAGTAAACCGATTCTTCCAATGTAAACATCAAGGTGAGATTCAGTACTCTAAAAGTAAAAAGTATTCTAAAATATATTTCAAGAAAGAATTAAAACTGATATGGTTTCTTGACAAATGATGGCGCTACATTTTCGATTTGCACTCGAACAATTATTCTATTAGAAAAAAGTATATTCAAGAATTAAGATTTTTTAAAGGTATAAAATTAAATATATCGGGAATAAAAAGTAAATATAGAACATATGTCTGGCTAGACAAGAGTTGATTCTGATTTTAGCCGTTCTTACACTTTTTCTTGTGATAAAGTGGAAATATATACTGATAATTTATTGGAAACTGTGAAAAACTGTTTGAATTTCTGCTTAATTTGTCACAATTTTTGCGTCAAAATATGAATGTGGAAGCTATAATAAATGTTTGCTGATATGTTTAAACCGGGTCTATAGAAAATTATTTTGGAAGAAGAGTAATTTATCTGCAAATAAAGTTTCTAGTATTGCAACCAATATATCAGAGGAGAGCTATCATACAGAAAAATAAAAATCCAGCAGTAAATTGTCAACAGTATAAATCTGTGATATAATGATGAAAAATATAAACACTCTCTGTTTATTAAGTTACTATTGTATTCTAAATGATAAATACAGTATTTATAAGAACATAGAATAAATCGAGATACAAAGTTTTATTGAGTGGTAATATTTTATTCGAGTCAAATGATAAGTCCAAAGATCGGTACATATACTTTTATACACTTTTATGCATCTTTACTTTACTTTACTATTAAAGTACATTTATATACTTACTTATATACTTATTTACTGAACTTTTATACATATTTATATTTTAGTGGAGTCACACGCCATCTTATTGCTAGGTTAGTCGAAGAAATGGTTGCTGATCAGCATTTTTCAATATACTATTACTTTTAATACAAAGTAAATCCTCATTGTTATTAATTTTTAATTAAATTATTATTAAACAGAAATGTACATGTTTAGAATGATTTATCAGAATTTATTCTAAATTGTAAAATTTTTATTCGATTATCAGCGTGTAATTAATCTTAAAGACTATATATGCAGAACATAATGGGATATAGAGCATTAATAAGCCATAGAATTCAGAAAAACTGCAGTTGAAGCTGTAATCGGTGGAAAAATAAAATATTTTAAAATTTCTACTCAGTTTATATTTAAAAGGACACTGGAGAGCTATTTATATATTAAAAAAACTCGAGAGAAAATCCAAATGATCATTTTAAAAAAAGACGATACAGTATTAATTGTCTATGTTTATAAAGTAATTAAGTGACAATTTTAGAGTTTCAATAATGTTACGCTACTTATTTATTTCCATTTCTCTCTTCAATGTTTTTTTTATAAAATTATATTATTTACACTCCTTTTTAACCCCAAGTAAAGCTCCTTCTTGTAAAATATATGAATATTTCAAAAATCTAAATTTATAACTTTATAACTAATATTAGACGAATAAAAAAACCTAATAAACAAATTTAATGATAAATTAATTCGATTTGATTACAAGACGTTGAAAATTAGTTTTTTCCATTTTGTCCACGGTATATTTTAACTCTAATTTTGAGGGAGTCACGCTTCATTCGGATCACTTTCGATAAATTTATATTTTCAAAACGTGTTTTAATCGTATAAAACTTTTAATTGGATAAATAAAGATTATTAAAAAATATATTTTAAAACAAAATATTGTATTAAATTCAAAGCATATAATTTAAATAACTGTTATGTTGCTAAACGAATTATATAATAGTCACAGGTTTTTATCATTTATATTATTTTTGGGAAGCTATTATCATCCGCAAAATGTAGCAAAGCTGTGATTCATTTCCTTTTATTCTTCACAGGGAAAGTTAATTTAGATAAATTTTTAAAAATTATACTTTATATACACTTGTAAGCACCGAAAAATCTATACCCTCCTAAGTTTTAAACAAGAATTATATATTTCTTGGCAGAATTTTAATCTTGATATTTTTTTGATATTTTTATTCGACATTTTCTTACTAGGACTAATATTTACGGAGATATTTAACTTTAAAGTCCAAATTTTTTGAAAGAATAATTTTTAAATGAAACACAAAAATCTTTAATTACGAAGAAGTTTTCAATAAAAATATAATACCCGAATTTAAATGATACAATACTTTTACCATTTTAAGAGAATATAAAAATAATTCTTTATAGAATGTATTTTTAGAATTATCCTCTCCATATATTTGTTTGTTTAGGTGTATATTTCAGTGTAATCATTGGTAATCTAAGAAATTCCAAGGACAAATCTCTGCAACTAATAATATATAAAATTTATCGATTTTTATTTCACTTCAGTACTATATTTCAATCAAAGAATAAAATAATTTTATCAAAGTAAACAGTCTTCTTATTTCATGTTAACTTTAATTCTTTGAATATCTCTGAAAATATAATCCCATCGAAAAACTACCGGGCATAAAATGCTATAAAATAGTTGAAGTATGGAATTGCGTCAGAAAATATTTTACCTCCCTAAAAAATTTCCATGTCCGTAAGTGAGAGCAAATTTTTTCATCTACATTAATTTAACTTACTCAAAAAATAAATTTTTGTAGGTAACCAAAAATTCTGAGGAAAATGCTTTGTCTATAGAAATAGAGGACAACATTTCTATACTTTTAATTAGAATAGATTTTA
The DNA here is from genome assembly GCA_011317285.2 of Androctonus mauritanicus. NCBI lineage: Eukaryota > Metazoa > Arthropoda > Arachnida > Scorpiones > Buthidae > Androctonus > Androctonus mauritanicus. The sequence continues at coordinate 12,041 of WUQG02248740.1, read as the reverse complement.
ATCTAATTTCCAAAAGAAAGTGAAATCAATCATGATGTTATTTAGTGCCACTATTAACTTTTAAACTAATGAAAAAATTTTTAGGAAATTCAGTAACCGTATTCAACTATCAAAAGTGATTTCAATGCAGCTTCTTTTAATCTATTAGCTTCAACCATTAATAATGACAGACGTTCAAATTTTGAGATATTTTCAGAATATATCCTGAACTAATTAACGGATTTCTATAAAATTTAGTAGAAAAAATCACGTCATTAAACATCATCTCGAAAATACATTAAATAATTCTATAGTTTAATCTATGTAAAAATGACGACCATTCAAAATTTCCAAGATTTCCTTCCTAATATTTACTGAATTAATTGATAGATTTTTATGATATTCAATGAACTAGATATATCATTAAAGACGACTTTCAAAATATATATTTTAATCCTGCATTTTTGATCATTCCAAAGTAGCATTATTCCAGATGGCAGCGTGGTAAGACAATTGTTTACCACCTTGAAGGATCCTGTTTCAATTCAGGATTCCATACCTTCAACTTTTTAGATACCTTAAATCCAATCTTTCAATCTTCGGTTGATACCATTATAAATATTGTGATAGTCTCTAAATGTTACCACTCCAGATACAACATATTCCATGTGAGATATGGCAGCTTAACTATGTAAGCAATCAAGGTAGCATCATTTTCGGAAAGTAAGCATTTAGTTCTTTCCAGAAATGTTCGTTGCATTTCTATAACTGTTTATTGATTTTGAATGATATTAGAATTAGTTTGAAGTTTTTCCCCATAAAAAATGGGATATAATATTACTTACTATCGAAAAACGTTTGATCTGTATTTTTTATTCTGGATGCGACGTTTTCTTTAAATCGGAAGCAATAAAAAAATCATTAAGAAGAGTGATAAATTAATATTTATCCAACTGGTAGCATTGATATAAATCCTATTCATAAATATCATGATATTTTTTATGATTCTGTTAGGATTTTTATATTATTCACCTTCCAGAGATTACTCAAAAGAATTCGCAAAATTAGAAAATTCTGTGTGTTGATTTTCAATTTAGATTATTGGAGTTTTACGTGATAATAGAATTGCGAGTATTATTATTTTTTATTTAAAAAATAATTGATTGAGTAATACACAGTTTAATTTATTTTATCGAAATTTAATGTTTACATCGATTTAACATATGTAATCGTTAAGAAAATGTTTAAAAAGTTTCAATGGAAACTTTCGCATTTCAGATACCTCGTCCACGTGTAATTTTAAAGTTATTTCCACTAGATGTTTGAAGGTCACCATCGATTTTTATCAAAAACTAAAGAAGTTTTTACAACAAATTTTTTATCCTATTGTCTACGAAAAAACTGATTTAATTTCACATACTGTATTATAAAACTATATTTTTGAAACATAGGCTGTAAGATCAAATGATAAAATAATAATTTTGTTTTTATATATTTATAAACTTATGTGGGCATTTAAAATTAATAAGATTATATACAGTATATGCATTTAAATAATTTAAACAAATGCATATCGTGAAAATATTGATGTATAAATGTATAAAAGACTATATTCTATGCACATAATTTGGTTAGCCCCCTTTAGTTTATACATGGCTAAATTCTATTAAGCATATATTATAAACATAATTATGTTACGCTATGATAACAATGCCTATATATCATTCTATAGGCTTTATAAATTCGAATATGTCTGAATAGATTAAATCCGAATATTATCATCATTTATCGGCTTACATAGAAAATACATTCATAATAAATGACTAAAAATAAATGATAGATGCTATAGTTTATGCAATGGCAATTCCATCTTTGAAATTTTTCTATCCCAGTTTACTCTGAATAATTTTCCTGTTTGTATATAAGAACATGAAAAATTTAAAGCAAAGAGATCTGCTTTGCTATAGAACCATTTTTATGGATTCATCTGTTAAGAAAATTTTATATTCAGAATTTAACAGGCGATGTTATATAGACAGATACAGTTTTGTTTGTATTTTCAATTTTTTTTCAAACTAAGAAATTTTCTGGCATATCCAAAAAAAATTTCTAATGATAGTATTTTTTGAAAAAAGGAAAAAAGAAAGATTAATATTTTTTAAAATTCATTCTAGGAATATCACGAATGTATTTTTGAATAATTACAGATTTTTTTTTTCTATGCGGAGATTTGGTAATTTTTTGGAACTGTTGATCTAAAATATAATTCGGTTTGTTAATGATGATATTAATTTAAAAATGTGACTACTTATTAACTTTTGATATCAGAAAATTCATCTTGTTTAAGTTTGTCATCGGTCTTAATTTAATACAGATACGAGTATATCAACTAAATTTTGTGTTGGAAGTCGAAATGACTTTTATATAATTTAATTATGCTTTCAGAACATTGAATTCTAAACTACGAGATATCAAATTTTTCTCGGAATAAGAATGCAAAATGATTTAATTGCTTCTATTTTTTCGCAAATTGTTGGATTTCCTATTGATATCTATTAAAAATATAGAGAAAGATTTTCTTAAATTGTTTAAAATGAGTTGCGTTTAAAAGGTCAAAAAATAAGTGACGAATGTTGTGATTAAATACTTTTTAATAGTGTCTAGATAAAACTAACTGATGGAAATTATATCTAGTTATTTTTAAAAACAGTTCTGATACAGCCGCTTTCAAAAACCATATAAGCAACAAGACAGCATAAGTACTGTATTACATACGATGATGGTTCAGCAATTATTATTAAATTTAAAAAATCTGGATAGGTTCTTATTAGTTAGTAAATATTCGATAATTTTAAAAATAATTATTGAATATTTACTAACTAATAAGAACCTATCGGAGATGGCTAAAGGTCAATCAGAAATATTGGGATGGCCGTGTCTGCATCAGATATAGCGATCCCTTTTTTGTAAAGATATTTAATCCTGTATTTTAGGAATAAATGGAACAAATATCTTTACAAAAACGTGAAAAATATTGTAAGATATGTAAAGAAAAAATATGAAAGATCGCGTTACTTATAGTCAACATTGTTTTTGCATTTAATAGTTTTTATGCTGAACAATATCTTTAAACTATTATTACTGTTGTGTGAAAATACAATATTTTAACATTAAGGCTAAAAATATTCCACAACTTTTAAAATAATTTTTATAAATTTCAGCTGTTCCAAAATTTAAAATTATATTTTATAATACTGTATTGGAAAATTTACCGATAGCTCGACAGAAAACAAATTAAAAATTTTTCTCTAATAATCGAATTTTATTTCAGAAATTCGATTACAACGTGTCTTCTATTTTTTATTATTATATTTTAAATTTTATTTTAATTTCGGATTAATTTAAATAAAAATCTGCATAGCTTTCCCCCTCCATACTTTTGTTAAATTAAAAAAGAAAGTTACAACAATACTGCAAAATCAATATAATTATTATCAGAGGCACAATTATACCAGTAAGAGTTATTGTAACGTTTAGTTGCACAGAAAATGGAAGAATATATCAGGAATTAAAATCATTAGCGATCCAAATGAAAAACATATCAGGAAATAAGAGTGAATATAAGTAATCAAAAGCATTCTATTTCTAAATTTTTAAGATAATTTTGGAATTCTTTCATCATCATATTAAGAAAACGAAAGGAACAAGAATTATTATTTTTAAGGCGGAATTTAAGCCTAAGAATTTTTGCCAGTATATTGCTGTGCCAGTAAATGAATCTGTATTTACGGCTTATACAGACAAATGTACTTCAAAAAATTCTATATATTGCTTTTAGGTATAAGTAAAACACTCCGTACCTTGGCACAATATTTTGATTCAGTTCACAATACCAGACTTTAACAGACACAATGAAATGCATTACGATAACTGGAAATCTTACGATGTAAACATGGAAAATTTAATATCACGAAATCTTTACGCAAATAAAATTTTGAAAGCAAAGAAGAGCTATCGATAAATAGTAATATCAAACTGACCTTCTGAAAAAACAAATTGCGTATTTTTTAATAAATCAATTACTTGTAACCCAGATGGAAATTTATTGCTGCTCATCTAAGAATGATAATTGATAATTTCCCCTCAGGCCAAAAAATAACTGATTTGTTGCAAAGACTCGAGCAATGATTTCATTATATATTTATAGAAACATTTTTATTAATCAGATGATTGGTATTTTTATTATCTGCACTCCAATTTAGATCAGATTAGAATTTGATAATTCAAATAATTTATTAATTTTATAGGTGAGCTAGCGATGTGTCTGCCTAAAGGACGCCAAAATTGTGAGTCTAGTAGATATTTTTATAACATAAACTATACTGTACATAAATATTTGCTTGGATTTTATGAAAAGAATGGACGAGACATACTTTTTATGAGAAAAAGGAGCACTGATACATAGAGTTGAAACTCTCTGATGTATGCACGTCAGCTACAGACTTTTTTAATTCAAAAAATTTTTATTAGTGTCTTGTCTTAAATATTAGAAAATAGTTTTACCTTATTTGAAGTTGTATTATACAAATTATATTGTTTTATTGATTAAGTCTATCATAGGATATTTATATCAGTCTACTGAATGTACTTTAGTTCAAGAATCAAAAAGATGACTGTTCTTGTCCATTTTTCTTTTATCAAAACATTATATTAATTTATCGGACGGATTGGTTTGGTAAAATGATTCATTTCTTTTTCCACTTTGAAAAATGAAAACGTAAAAACAAGTTTCATATTCCAAAATTTCATTTCACATCGAGGCTTATTTTTAATGAATTTGCACAAATGAGAAAATATAATTTTATTTTCTTATTAAATTACAATTAATTTTATTAGTTTAACGGATAAGCGTATTAAAATAAAAGTAGAAGTTGAAAATTACTTGATTATAATAATCTTTACTATACAAAAAATAGTGTATGAAGTTATATTCCGGAATTTTGAACCAAATCAAACAAATTAGGATGCATGGAACACGCAGACGGAATAATAAAGTCATCATTTTGGTTTTAAAGAGATTGTGTTGCCTTCGTACGCTAGTCTTGTTAATCGAGTTAAACAACATGCCAATGAAATGTTGTTTAACTTGATTAAGGGAAATTAATCAAGTTAAACAACAAGGTTAAGGATTACATGAAGGGAAAAATAAGGCAATCTATTTCTTGATTGCCTTGTTTTTCCCTTCATGTACGGATTAATATACTAGTTCTGTTGAGGGAAAAAAGGTATATAAACTTTCAAGCAGAGAAAAAGAGAGAAAGGGGTTGGTTGGGAAGACAAAAGAAAAGGATTCCCAGGAATATCAAAATTAGACCGGACTCGGTGGGTTCTTACTTGTTAGATTTTTGTCATCGTCAGTTCGTTGAAGGAAGGAGATTTTGTTGTACTTCTCTGTGGATGTTTTTCCCAGAGGTATTTCTCGGAAGTGGACTAAATTTATTTTTTATGGATGCTCATCTTCAACACCCGTGATAAAATACAGTAATAACAGGTAAACCTTTCAATAGGGTTTACCTCTTATTATATCACTGTCAGTTTTAAGTCACTGTTTCTCAGTATTTTTCATATACCATTTGTGTTTTGTAGTTGGCTTTTGCATATATATATATGCGTATAAATAAACTGTACATATCTGTCTGCTGTGCAGTCTGTAGAACTGTGCTTCGGAAACCAACTTATTGAGTTCTTCATAGGCCTAACACTAGAGATGTCAATCAACTAAATGAACTTATCTCGTACATGAACTTTATAAATTTTATTTACTTTATAAATTGAAACTGTATTATCTACTTTAATTTGATATTTAAAAATTTAAATAAACAATTAAGATAAAATTATTAGCAGTTAGGCAATATACATATATATATAAAATTTATTACCTATAGCAGGGATATCCAACTTTTTGGCTTCCTTCGGCCGCATTTGAAGAAAAAAGATTGTCTTGGACCGCATATAAAATATACTACTTTAACGATAGTTGCTAAGCAAAAACATTAGTAAATAATGTATAATATATGATATCTATCGTAACAAATAAATAGAAATGTCATAGCATAATAATCTTTGATTTTTTCGTTTTGAAAATTTTAAAATCATTGAGTGGATCAAGAAGTTTTAATCATTGAAATAAGAAATATTTTAGGAAATGGAAATAGGAAATGTAGATAGATATTTAAATAACAAAAACTTCATTTCTTTTTTATATAATTTTAATATAAAAATGGAACAAATTTCTTTATTAGTGGGATATATAATGTTGTTTCTGGAAAACTAATCTATCTATATCTGGTTTGATCGAAGTAACTGCTATTCTAATGAGTTCTCAAGATGTTCATCTGATATTTTGCTTCTATTCCTACTTTTCGTATATTTCATTCCTGAAAATAACTATTCGCATATGTAAGTGCTTCCAAAAAGTGATGTCATCAATAATACGTGATTTTTGAAGTGAAGGATATTTGTTTCTAGGAAGATAAAGAAACAATATAAAAGAAAATTTCATGTTTCTAATAAAGAAACATGAAATTTTTCTTTCAGTTCAATGTCTGATTGCAATTCTATACATTCAATCTGAAAGTTCGCAGGTAAAATATTTATAATTACTGAAAATGGAGTCGCAAATATAACAAAATGTTGATTATTTTTCTGGAAAACTTGAAATCTAGTTTGAAATTCTTGCAACAAATCTGCAAGTAAAGCTGCATATTTTTTAAAATTTACAGGACTGTGTTTGGCCAACCTATTGAAATGCATATAGTTATTCTGTTTAATCTGAAATTCCCATAACTTCAATTTCATTTGGAATGCTCTTATTGTTCGATGCCTAGTATTGATAAGTATGTTTTCACTTTGGAGACGCAGGCTTAACTCGTTTAAATGAGCGATCAAATCCACTAAAAATGCTAAATCTGTAACCCATTTTCATCATCAAGTTCTAGCACAAGTTTTGTTTTTGATATCAAAAATGATTTGATTTCATGTAACAAATCATAATATCTTTGTAACATTTTACCTCGACTTAGCTACCTTACTTCCGAAAAGTAAACAATATCACTATAGTCAGCATTCATACCTTTAAGAAATTCCTGGAATTGGCGACGATTTAATCCCTTGGTTCTTATAACATTCACAACCTTGATGACAATTTTCATAACATTATCCATTTTTAAGGATTTTGAGCATAAATTTTCTTGATGTATTATGCAATGATATTTCATCAAATGTAAATTTTTTGCGGCAATTGCATCATCATGTATTAATTTTACAAGTCCCTCATTTTTACCTATCATTGCAGGGGCACTATCAGTAACTATCCCAAACATATTCTCAACGGACAAAGAAAAATCAAGGAGATTCTCAATGGACAAGGATCTCATTAATTTATTTTTTATCGCTTCATGTAAGTATCTTGATTTAGTTGTGTTTTTTAATGGCACTAAAGCAGCCAATTCTTCAGTAACATTATATTCCTCATTAATTCTTCTAATAAAAATGGCAAGTTGTACCGTATCAGTTGTATCAGTGCTTTTATCTATCGCCAAAGGTTAAATTTAAAATCAGCAGTTTTATTCTTCAAAAATTTAAAAAACAGATTTTCCAATTTCTTCTATGGGTCTAGCTACAGTCTGGTGAGATAAACTTATTTTAGAAAAATCAGTTTTTTATCAGGACAAATTATATCAGCTACATTTTCCATACATTGTTTAATAAATTCACCATGGGAAAATGGCTTTGATTTTTTTTAAACTAAATTAGCTACTACGTAACTAGTCTTTACAATATAATCTGATGAAGCAGTAACACTTTGAAAAAGCTTTTGCTGCGAAAACAGACTTTTTCAATTCAGATATTTTGTCTTTGTGGCATATCCCTAGAAACATATTATATTTGGCAGTATGTTTTTGAATATAATGCCTTTTCAAATTGTATTCTTTAAAAACTGCCACAAATTCCCTACAAAATTAAACAGAGTGTCTTTTTATTTGCCTCGACAAAAAAGTAATTATTTGTCCACTTACCATTAAATAATCTTCCTTCATCTGTAATTTTTCCCTTTTTGGATTCTAATTTCTTTTCAGATGATATGGAACACATATTACAATTAAAAATAATAGACAAAACAATGATAACAAATAAGCATTTGTATATTTAATTTTTATTATTAAAATCAGTAGACAGAAAAAAGTAAGATGATTTAATCAAATAAAACTATTTACATTTCTTCTAAGTAATAATACAGATAATAGATGATAATCAAGAGTTTATCGTATGATGATGATAATTCAATTACACTGTACTGACAAATATGAGGATAAAAAATTATGTACTATAGAATTAAGACGGGGAATCCCAAAACACAATTTATATTTTCAACAACTCTTTATAAGTTACACTAACGGCATTTTGTGATAACTTTTTAATTAAAGGTGTTATAACGCTGCCCAAATTTCAAAAAAAAAAAAAAAATAAGTGCATAAAAATCTCAATGTTGTAAGGAAATTAACGATTTTATGTTAGGCCGCATTCATTACAGCGCTGGGCCGCTGATTGGACAACCCTGATATATAGCATTATGCGCATTTTTAATTAAAGAGATTGTGAAATCACTCAATAGTTTAATTTTTAAAGAATACAACACGAAGCGAAAAGAGTGAAGAACGAAAATAAACATGAAGCAAAAAAAAGAAAAGATCAGAAGTGTAGCAAAAAAGTAGAGGTACTCTGAATTCGCTTCTTATGACAGTTCTCTCTGTCTGAATTTATTGATGTTTCTTATGAAACAACAATAAATTCTGCCGGTTATCTATAAAGAAACAGAATTATATAGCCTACGTAATGGGTATTAAAAATGGATTTATTGACTTAAAATAAATTTTTACGCTACTTCCCAACAGATCTAAATATCGGAACCAATTCCATACCTTAAGTACGCGGCTTTCCGCTATGTGTTTGCTTATCATTTCGATAATCCAAATTATTCTTGTTCTTGTATGAATTTAAATCATTTTCCAAATATGGTGAGCACTAAGCAGCGGGGCATTCCAGTGCTTACATCATTGATGGGATCGGCAGTCGAGTCGAGAATGGAGTTCAAACTCTTGAATAAAATTTTAGGATCGAAATTCTAGAAATAATCGGAGCTTCAGGCCGAGAATTGAAACCGGATCCTCCAGGTGTTAAGAAAATGCATAACCACGCGATCACTGGCTGGTACTTTATCAATTTCAACAACAAAAGAATATTGGAACAACTGAATTTAATTTGATAAAACATAAAAATTTTGGAAATAATGGAAAAAATTTCCATTTTAATGCTGTTGTTTGATTCGAGTAAAATCATTTTTAGTCAATAAAATTATACGATGAAGGATTTTAGTACAATTTTGTAAATCTGTAAGCAATTTCAGCTCTGTACGTTTATATGTTTATGTAGAAATTTCGGTTTTACTACAGAACAAATATTAACTTCAGACTTGGTCCATATGTTTAATTAATAATTTGTCTTTTCTTGGAGTTTTAAATTAAATTTATTAAGTAATTTTTTATATCTACAAGCATTCATTTATTATTACAGAACTGCTATATTCTACTATTTTCTGTTAAGAAAATGTTACTCCAAATCATAAATTAAATATATTTTCATTATAGTACTTCCTGATTAATGATGCAATGAAATAGCATAATTTTTAGATGATTTGCATAGCTCCTTTACAGAATCAACTGACATTCTTAGGTCACGAATGTTTCTGATACCAATTATTATACTTTTTCATCTTTTTCATTCAGATTTTAAAGAATTAATGTCATCCTTTCTTTCAGGAATTAAGCAAAAATTTTTCAAACTGCTTAAGTCACTTCAGCTTCTTCATGTAAGTATCATCAATATCAGAATGAACATCAGCAACTAGGAAATGTCTATAATTATTTATACTTTTCATCCCTTATAAATGCATAACAATTAAATAATTTGTCAATTATTTTCATTTAAGCAAATTTGTTTCTAAATATTCTATAGAACCTGTACATTTAAAATTGTGTAGTGACATTTAAAATTTTTAAAATTTTAAACTTTCACTAACAAAATTTATTATTAAGAAAACGTTTCCCTATTATCATTTTAGCCATAGCTTTCATATAAATATTCTCTTAAAACGCAGTGAAACAATACAGAAGGCGCAGAGCATTTGAGATTAGAATCAGTGACAGTTCTATAGTTAGGTGAACTTAGGCAATAGCTAAGAGAGCCAATTTTGCTAATAAAAATCGAAAAGTAAATTATAATCTGTGAAAAATTAATAAAAAAAAAACTTAATTTAATAAGCAAGAATAGTGATTGTTTGATAGTGAGTAATGATAGTTGAATAATGAATAATGATAGTTTTTAATATAAAATTAGATCTGAGATCTTGTAGCTGTTATAGAATTTACTATATTATACGCAATGCTGCCTTCTGTTTTAAAATATTCTTTGTAGGAGATTTTTTAAAAATTATCCAATTCATCCAAATAATATCATTTTCATTTGATAAAATAACTGGAAATGATGTTTAAATAGATTTATATACTAGGCGAAATAATTAATATTGGTCCTATCAATCCCATCACTGAAATTTTTATCACTATTTTAATTTTCGACTAGTGATAAATTAATTAGCTAATTTTTTATTCGCACTATTCAGGCATGATTTGAAACACAGAAATAATGTTTTCAAGCTGCGTATGTTAAGCAAGCGTACACATTTTTAAAACAAGTACAGTACAGCAGTTTTTCTAAACAAAAGAAATGTTTGTTCTTCCCTTATCAACAATATATAGAAGATTTTTCTTTATCTCGTGAAATCTGCAGAAGATCTCAATGATCACGTGAGTACATTAAGTTATCCAATTGACTAATCATATGAGAAACGATACAGGAAGTTCGAGGAAGACCTAACAGTAAGATAAAATCTGTATCGTATTTTGTACTGTGTTCTAAATCAGATTAGTATATTATTGGCTACTCTTCATCCAAATATTGTAACTTCTACTAAAACATAAGAAAGCAATGAAAAATAGTTATAATTAATTTAATACATGGGTAGTATTTTAAATCAAGCGACTATGACTGAACATAATAACAGAGAACTTCTATTATAATTAGTTTACGTTTTATGTCGATTTCTGACTTTATTACGTTTTCTATTAGAAAAAATATCTAAAAGAAAATTTGAGATTTTATTAAGAATTGAATACTGTAGGCTATAAAATACTATTTTCATTTTGAATTTCATAATCTAAAATAAGAATAATTTTTATCGTATATATTAAATATATGTATGCGGGTATCTTTATTAATATAGATACAGGAATGTTAGCGGTACCGGATTTATTCTTGCTTAAGGATGCAAAATATCCTAGCACCAGCCTTGGATAGGATAAAGGAAAGATTGATATTACTCAATTTTTTTCTTCAGAATTTTTCCCTTATCATGAGGCACGGCAGTGACTCTAAGCCAAGTACAGTAGTCACTGACTGATTATTATCACCGGAGTCATTATAACAAAATTTCAACTCGTTGTAACTTTGGCCCTAATTTAAATATTATTATTCTGATAATTACATTAGAGAACAATATTCAATAGGACATAGATTTCTAAATTTGAAATTTCATATCCAATTAATAATAGAATTAGAGCGAGAAAAATTGTAAATAGCGAGAAAAAAAGCGTCATTTTTCTTCTTCTCCTTCTCCTCCTATGCAAACACCTCTACAGGTCGCATAGTTTAACCGATATCGATGAAATTTGGAATATAGGTGTTTCTTTGTTTACTCGAGGCACCCTGAAAATTTGAGTGCAATCGGATCAAAACAAAGGGGAGAAAGGGGATACGATTTGCATAAATGCCTTTACATATCGCATCGCTTAAGTGATTTTGATCAAATTTAGAATATAGGCATAGTGTAGTTCTCTTAAAATCATCTAAAAATTTTGGCCCAATTGGGCTAAAATTAAAAGTTGTAG
>WUQG02248629.1:0-20470 GCA_011317285.2 Androctonus mauritanicus | reverse complement strand
TAATTAAATGGGAAATCTCTGATGCGTCATTGTCGGGGATTTCCCATTTAAAATCACGTGCAGGTGAAAACAATCGGTCGATGCACCTGCTAAGGCCGGATTCACACTGGACAGCAATCGCGACCGCGACTACAGCCAGCGACCGTTGCTATGGAAACAATCCCATCTGGCCTCGCTTTACGACTTGTCGCTGAGACCAACGATAGTATTCAACCTGCTGAATATTGTCGTGGTCGCGGGGATACATCATTGCGATAGCCAATAGAAAGGAAGCATTTGGTTACATATGTACTTTCGTTTTCATGCCACATGCACGAGCTGTATGCTACATCACCTCTTATTGGCTGTTGTTTACGCAGTTACTATTGGTCAATTCAAAAAATCGTGAAGCTGGTCATTTTCAGTATGCATAGTCTGTCACAAGCCATCAGTTGTGATCGCAATCGCAGTCACAATTGCTGGCTACTGTGAATCTAGCCTAACTCGGCCTATTATTTTCGCTTGCATTCGTAATAGCGTCTGTGTTTGTTGTAGCATCCTAAGTTTATTGATAAAACTGTTCATTATAGCATTTGTTCGTTGTAGCATACCTCACTGTAATTGGTTTCAAAGAAAAATTTTGAAGAAGAAAAACAGATATTCTGATTTTATGAAAGATTTACAAAAAATATGAATCTGATAGATCAAATGACAATTTAAGGAGAAAAGGGCATTCTCTCTTGAACAGTAGCCAGAGCATCTGAATAATCACTAATATCCAATAATAGAAATTTCAATAAATAAGTCTTTGATCATTGCTCAAGGAAACAAAGTACTGAACTTTAAGAGAGATTTCTCTCTTCTCTATCAAAATTTCTTAAAAGAAAGCAAGCATTTATTTTATTCTTGCCTTACTATGTATTCTTGCTGCTTGTTGTTTGTTCAAATCAATGTCTTGAAGAATCTATGCTGCTTCAATGAGTTCAATCCCCTTCAAATTTCAAATCATCAATCATCATGATCTGATCTTTCAAGCATGCTTTGCTTCTGAATTTCAATAAGATCATTGAGCATTTCATCATGGGAATATATTATCTCACATCATCTTCATAATCAATTTTATTTCCATAACATTGGAATTTATTTATTGCCTAGGAAAATGAATCAATTTTCGGATTGACATTTGAGCCCTAAATATCAGTGGGGAAGAAAAGTTTCTTTCAGATGTACTTCATTGTTTTGTCAGAATCTTTTGTCCATGCATGCTGCCCACACTTATATCGAGACTTTGCTTTCTTGTTTTATATTACCTGTCTATCAGAAATAACTAAGTGACAGTTATTAGAATGTGTATTTATAGTAAAGTCAACTGTGAGAAAAATAATGGAATTAACAAGCCAGGTTCCAGATTGTCTTGAAAAATTCTGGAGATATACAACTAGAACTGATTCCATATTTTCCAAATTGAAATATAACACTCTTCCATTTGGCTGATTCATTCTTCACTTTAAATCAATAATATAGTTCAGCTTTCCAATCAAAGGCTCCAGGGTCAAACCCATATCCCTAGATCAATGAACTGAATTAGATGAGTGCTACTTGGAGGCAAGAGAGCTTATATATATGTGAAATGCAAATTATTCATAATTTTAGATACCAATTCATTGACAATGTAATAGCAGATATAATAGAATATAGAGATGAATTTTCACACTTAATAAATTTGGTGTGAGAAAATGATATAGTTTGAGGGTATAAATTGAGCTGTTCCTATAATAAAAACAGAAATCTATCACAAATCATTAAACAGTTGTTAAAGTCAAATAAAAAAAAGAAAATTCTAATCAGTAAGAAACTTCATTCTTCCATGTTTGTCATCCCACAACAATGATGATTGTTTTGAAGTCATTCCCATAAAACAGTGAAACATTACTATAGTCTTCATTAGTTATTGTTATTCTACTATAAAAGTTGTTTTTGATATAAACTTTCACTGTTCATATTTTTCTGTCTTGATTTTTAAGTATGAATATGTACTTTTAAGCATTTTTGGTTTGATTAAATTATTATTTATTAATTTTTTTAATAAATCATAGTTAGAAATTTATTAATGTTGTAATTAAAATTCTATTATAAATTAATTAATTTTTTTTCTGTTTTATATGTTTGTTTATTGATATTTGATTTATTATTATTTCAAGTTACTTGGTTCAACTTTGATTCTTTCATGGATTCCCAATTCAACACTGAAAAAAAATCCACGTAGTTTAGAAAACCGCACACCAGGTAGTTCTCCGTGTCGTAGTGCTCGTAGTAGTGCCTGTCCTAGTCCAACTTTAGGAAATCGCTCATTACATCATTCTGGAAATATATCACCTCATGTTTGTAGTGAAAAATCTTTAGATGAATATATTTGTGCATTACATAAAACATCTGGGTAAGTAATTATTTATAATAAAATTAAATTCAGAGTCAAAGATTATTTCAGAACTGATTAATTTGGATAAACTGTGATTAGATAATAATATTTTTATCTTATTTGAAAAATTATTTTCAAAATAATTATTAGTTATTTTGATCCACCAAATAATGTTTTCTCATTAGTAGTTATTTGATTTATTTTAAATATTTGATTATTTTTGAAAAAATATTGAAAAATTGATTGTAACACATTCTAAAATTGTTTCTTTGCATCTTTTTACTTTTGCACAATTGTAAAACTACTACAAATGTTCCTTGAGTTATGAACATTTGTACTTACAAATGTGAAATTTATTTTCAAATTTTAGAAAATTTTAAAAACTCTTCAAAAATTTTAAACATTATGATAGCAAAATATTCTAATAACCAATATAATGCAGAATTACACAGTTAACATATTGTAGCATTATTTGAAGATGTAATTTCACTAAAAAAAAAACTTTTGCTTTGTAATCAAAGCCTTTCATTCAAATTTATGAAAAAAAAAACTTCTAATTGGTCCAGTTGTGAAATATATTACAAAATACAATATATAAAGTTATTTCAACACATTTAAAGGCAAAATAACAGTAGTATCTAATTTACAAACAAAACATGCAAATTAAGTTCATAACTCAAGGAATGCATGTAATTCAAAAAATATATCAAGACTATAGAAGTTAAATTATTTTATTTATATATCTGAAGACTGCCTTAATTAAGTCGAGCTGTCATTCATCTTCAATTTAAAATTAATGAAAACATCTAATGGACAGTAATAGTAAAAAAGGAAGGTTTTAAAAAGCTCTGGCATTGCAACTGATTAGTGATTTATTATATACTCCTAACAGAATATTCCATAAGAAGATCAATCTTATGCACAAAAAATAATATCATCTTCAGTGGAATTGTAAAAAATATTCTGTACAGGAAAATGCTTCCTTAGAAGAGCATATTATAGCCCTGAAAGAACTATGCATTTACTCAATATTTGTAGAGGAGTTTTGTCTTCCCTCCCTCACATCTTTTCCAATTGGGACTATTAGCAATTCTAGTTAAGTAGAGATGTCTCTTAAGATGATAGTGCCCTATAAGAACCCTGTAACAATCATTACTTGATTTTTATCTAGTAAAAACCACTTTTTAGTTCTCTCACAAGGAATCTAAAATAAGAACTTTTATTTGCCTTAGTCTAAAAATTGATCTTCAGTAAGAAAGATGTTGAATAGACAATATGCCCAATAGATCTGATGCCCAGGATAAGCTTAAATATACTAAAAGGACAAGAAGTACTTTTCTTGGCCAGTCCATTTACAATCTCATTGTTTTCAATCCCTTTATATACTAGCATCCAAACCAGTAGCCAATTTTATAAAGAAATGATGGTATTCTCAAACAAACTTAAAAGTGAAGCAAGAGTTATCAAATGCTTTTGATGCAACTTGTCATGGATAGGATGTAAAGATGTTTATTAACATATCAAGATTGGTTTTAACACATACAGAAATAGCATAGATTTCTGCCTAAAAGACATAGCAAACTGCCAGAGAGAATAAGATATCCTCAATCCCTTGCAATAAGCCCCTGCCCCTGCATCAATAGAAATTTTGGAAGTCTGTACATCAGACCAGTCCATGCTTGATACTATGATAAATCCATCCATTCATCCCTCTAAGCTGGAAAAACAACAGTGAAAAGTCTGAGAAAGCTGAATCTGGGTGCTATGTGATTTTTAATCAACTCAAGAATATGAGTGTGTGTGTTTTGTCCCAATCAAAAAAATGAATGTCCACTTTGTAGGTCCAAAAAATTCTTTTTCCATAACAATGAAACTTACCAGGAATTAATTTGAATGAAAAAATGCAAAGGGAAAATACTTAAGATGATTTCAAGAGCATTAATAAAGCAGTTCTCTTAGTTCCTGTGATGCTCAGATAGTCCATTTCTGAATTTTCTCAAATTCAAGTCTACATGTCTCTAATAGAACTCTGCCAGCATAGGTAAATAATTGAAAATAATTGAAATTAACTATCTTAAAATGAGATCAAATAGATGATAGATATGGATTCATACTTATTTACAATGTTCACTGAATTTATTATTTTGCATTCACTACAGTGTTAATTATATCTGTCTATCACAGTGGTCTTAAACTCAAATTGCTTACAGTCAAATGCACAATTGGAAAGGAAATAAAGGGCTGAATATTTTTAAACAAAATTATAATGAAAGGAAAATATTTATTGTAAGAAAAAAATGAGAGTAATTATAAAAGATATCAAAATAACATTATATAATTATGAAATTATAAAACAATTTTTTTAACATTAAATTGTAATAAGTTTCTAATTGTAACATGCATTTAAACAAATAGCTAAAACATCTTCACGGGCTGGATGCAGCCTGTGGGCTGCCAGTTTGAGACCACTGGTATATCATGTGTATACAGATAGTCCTCACAGTATGTCTGCCTTGATTTATGATAGAGATATAATCCATTAATTCTGTGATTATTCAATGAATTCAAGACTTTGTTCCAATGATATGAAATATAGAAAGTATCCTTTTTTTTGTCGTATTCTTGTAGTTTTGTATTATTTATATTTATTAAGATTATGTATAATATCCTAGAAAACATTAAAAATGAAAAATCCATAAATTATTGGCATTTTTGACTTCTGACCATTCAGACTTATGACTATAGGATTCAAAACCAAGCCCCATCCATCATCAGTCAAGGATTATTTGTATTAGTGTAATTTATACAATACTGTGCTACTGTTTTGCTAATTTTCTAGGCTATTTTTATATACAATATTCTATTCTAGTATTCTATTTTACAAAATGTAAAATAGAATGCTATGATATAATAAATAGCAAGATATGCTAAACATAATATATATAATATATATATGAGGATGAGTCAAAAAATAACCTTAATTATTTTTTATTAGCAAAATATAAAACAATACAAATGAAAACTTGTCAATATTTTTGAATATTGTCCCCTTCTCATTCAATATGTGTGCGCCAATGCTTCAATGATGCTTTGATTCCATGAGAAAAAATTCTTTTCATTGACAGCAAAATCTGCATTGCCATTTTCATCTTGTCATCCATGGAAAATTTCTTGTTTCCAAGAGCCTTCTTAAATAGTTCAAAGATATGGTAATCACATGGTGTGAGATCAGGAGAGTAAGGGGAATATGGGAAACAATGCATCTTGAGATTTGCAATTTTTTCAATGGTTGCATCACACTTATGTGGCCATGCATTATTGTGCAGCAGCAGCACACCAAAACTGAATAAATCATGTTACTTAAAACTTGTTGCAGCTTTCAAATGTTTTGAAAAAGTTTGCAATATGATTCACTGTTCCATGTGATCCTCTGAGCATATAATGTTCTAGAATTGGACCCTTATAGTCCTAGAAAAGTGTGAGCATCATCTCACCTGCTGATAGAGTTATGTGAAATATTTTTGGTTTTGATGATGTGGAATGGTGCCATTCTTTAGTTGATCATTTGTTTTCTAGTTGAAAATAATGAACCTATGATTCATCATCAGTAGCTAAACATTGCAAAAAGCAATCTCCCTTATTTTCATATTGTTGCAACAACAACACTGTACAAATATCAACACGAAGAGCTTTGATTTCAGAGATATTTGCTCCTCAGAACTCATTTGGCAGAGACTTTATTGTACTGCAACATCTCACTGATGATTTGATGAACTGAACAATGACTAATCAGCATTATTTCAGCTACTTCGTTGAATGTTATATATCTGTCTTTTCACAGCATTCATTCCATTGCAGCAACAATGTCAGGAGTAGTCACCATTTATGATCAATTAGAGCAAGCTGCATCAGCCACACTTATAACATCATTTTTAAATTTTCTGTACCAGTTATAAACTTGTTGCAGTGACAAATAACTTTTGCTGTATTTTGTCTTCTTTCTGTTGTGTATGTCAACTAGTTTTTCACTTTCACTGCTTAAAAAATCAAATTACTGCATGCTGTTCTTCTTTGGAGCATGTCTATAAGGATACCACCATGTTTATTTTGTTTGGCTGACATCACAGTGCATGTGACAACTAGCAGATCTGCATGGCAAGTTTATTACTTAAACATACTACTACAGCACCATAGTGGATCATATTATGATTTAGAATTTTTATGATAATATTAAGGTTACTTTTTGACTTACCCTTGATGATTTATAAAACTTCTTTAGTTAAAGAAAATTCTAATCATGTAATTTTATAAAAAACTTAATAAGAATTATTTGGTCAAATTAGAATCACTTTGGTAGTTCAATATAAAGGGTTTTTAGATTCCATCATTATGATTTTCATGAAACTTTAACATTTTCTCCATAAAATAAGTTTAATGGAATAATTTTTTAGCCTAGCCCTATTAGTGTCAATCCACCTCTGAATCAGAAATTTTTTTTAAATATCTTTCTGATCCAGAAGTAGACTGATATTAATAGAGATGGATATTAAAAGTTTTAATAAGTTATCTAAATTTTAATGTTTTTGCTAAATTAATATTTCAGTAATTCTTATTGATTGGATTGGCTATAAAATAAAATTTATTATTATATTTTTATTATTAAATTGAAAATAATTTATCCTCCTATTTTCAGAGATCAAGAAACAAGTATTAGCTCTACTGTCTCAGACTTAGGTAGTCCTAAAGAAGATCTTGGTAGTTTAGATAGTTGGACAGCTAGTGATTTCACAGAGGCGACATCACCAAATTATTCGCAGACATCGCTGGAAACAAGTGATAAAGAAAGAAGTGATTATTTTTCATGTGAAAGTAGTCAGTTGTTAAACAAAACTTCTATAATAGCTAATAATTCTAATTCACTTACTAATGCAAAATCTCAGTCGGATTCTGGTATAGGACCGGAAGAAGTAATAGCTGCATTAGAATCTATGATTAGTGAAATCAATGAAATAGATATTAGCTGTGGAGGTAATTTAAAAAAGTGAATTAAAGTAAATGCTTAAAAGATGTAGTGAGTTATTGTTCACACACCAGTTTCTTAAATTTTTCTATTTCATAAATATAACTTTTCTTTTTTTATTACAGGTTCAAAATCAAATATTAATTCTGTTACATCTGGTACAGATAGTGGAATATCTATTCAATCAAATGATCAAAATTTATCTGCATTTAGTAACAAGTCAAACTGTGAAGGAAAAGGAAAAGTTACTTATAAAATTTATTCAGAGAAGGAATTTTCTTATAATTCATCTAGTTCGTCTAGTCCTGAGAATACACTTTCTGTTAAGACAGAAAAATCTAAAAAGAAGAATAAAAATCTTTGTTCTGGAAAAGAAAATAGTAAAAAAAAAAAATTTCATTTAAATTTATCTCAGGAAAATGATGAAGTTACTTTGAAACAAACATTGAAAACTCCAACTCCAGATATTAGCATTAGTCCAAAAAGTGGTAGCTCTACAACAGAAACAACTTCTAATCAAGATCCTGAATCTTGTCCATCAAGTGCTGCTGATTCTATTCCAAATTCACCTAATCATTCCGTGAAAACAAATTTTTTATATGTTGAGGGCACACCAGAATCTTTAGCCCATGCTCACAATCTCACTTTTCCTGAAACTGCAACAAGTAACAGTCCTAGTCGTCAATTAAAACGAGAAAGTCCTTGTGGAATATTCTCAGTTGATCTGAGTAAGTTTTTTAATTTTTATATATTTACTTTCTGTAAACAAATGATTTATTTAAATATTATATAATTATTACTGTTATTTTTATTTGATAACTATTTAAAATTTAGTTAAATAGTCAATAATAAATTTTTTCCTGAACATTTTAAGGTCAGATGAGAAGTTTGCGGTTATTTTTCAGTAACAAAGAATGTACTTGTGGTCAATTAGTTATAGCTAGTCAAGAAAGCCAATACAAAATATTACATTTCCATTATGGTGGATTAGATAGGTTAGCAAATGTATTTGATGATTGGAATTTTCTTACTAAACCTAAAAATAAGGTAATAAATAGTCTAAATTTTGATAAATAAAAGTTTATTTTTTTCTAAAAGAAATTATAGAAAATTTGATTTTAAAACTGAAAATATATTTATTTTAGACAGATAATTGTCCTTATAGACAGTTTTCTGTATGTAGACCACAAGTGACTGCTGCAGAATGCCACCCTGAAGAAGGTATTTATGGTTCTGTAGATGAACAAACATGGCGAGAATACATGAATGATGATGGACAAATTGAAGATGATTTTCAGCTAAGAAAGGTGATTAAATTTTTTCTTTTTTTTTTTATAGTAAATTCATTTAAATTGAAATAATTCTATGATACATAATAATATGAAATTTTATTATTTTTGAGTATTTGAGATTAATTATATAAAAATGTATCTATGTATGATTTATCTATATTTTTGTATTTTTTTATATATTTTTTGTATTTTATGATTTATTTATTATTTATGTATGATTTATTAACTTTTATCTATGTATGATTATTATAATTATATGTATATATACATATACATAATCCACATAAGACAAATAAAAATCTTCAGTTATGTTCATATGAAATCTCAATATCACTGTCATTATTGTAATGTAATAAAACTTTTATTTTATTTATTAATAAGAATTTTATTCTTTTATAAATGCATTAATCAAAAAAAATTTAGAATCAGAAAAATCTAAAATCTTTTTTAGATTTTTCTATTTTAAATATATAAAATATTTTGTCATTCTTCGGTCAAATTCATTCAAAGCAAATTATTCAGAAATAATGGCAGAACTATTGGTTTCAATAATTTATCATCAGAATATACTGGGTTCCTTACTGAACTTGGGATCTAATACTTTTGTTGTTTTATTCTCCTTTTAATACAGTGGATTCTCATTTAACATAAGGATTAAGGTTCTGAAAATTGTGACATTAATTGAAATCAAAAATACCATTGAAACCATCCCTTGGAAAATTAAATATAAATTTAAATAAATTTTCCAAGAGATGGGTTCCATATTTGATCCCAGATCCTCTAAGTGGAAAACCAAAGCATTTGCACTCAGTTGATTTAGTCAAAGGTTCTGTGTCCTGTATAGTTCAATTAATATATAACTCATAGACAATATTATATACTTCAGTCAGTGTTTGTATAAAACATGGCAATCTTTTTTCTTATAAGCTTCAACTCATTTTCTATCTATTATGAAGGGAAATATTGGAAATCGAACAAGGCTTTATTCTATCTTGTTCTTTAAAATTTGCATTTTTTTTAATTAGTTTTTACTAATTAAAAAAATAGTTTTAATTAGTTTTTAATTTAGTTTTTGCTGGTAATGTAATAGTGAATGGCATTAAGTAAAATGAGGCAACATTAAAATAGCACCCACTATACTCTAAAAAGAGTTATTTATTTTAAGAATGAAAGAAAACCAAGTAAACTTAAACATATTGAATTTTAATATAAATGGAACTTAAAATTAAAATGTAATAAAATAAATAGTAGTATTACTGATAGCAAATATATAATTTAAAATATTATAGGCAATATTTTTTGGAGGATTAGATCATAAATTAAGAAAAGAAGCTTGGCCTTTTCTTCTTCATTATTACAACTTTCAGTCTACATTTGATGAAAGAGAACAAGTTCGTAATGATAAATATATAGAATATCAAGCTATTAGAAGAAGAAGGTAATAATTTTTAATTATTTTCTTATGCAATTTGAAAAGATGTAATAAAATAATATTCAAATAAGTAAGTTTAAATTTCCATTTTAATATAAATACAAGAATGTATAGTAGTCAAATGAATCGAATCTACTATAATAATAATGTATCATATTGAGATAATTTTTAAAATATTATTTATTTTCACATGCTGTATAAAATTGGCTCTGTCTTATGTTTATACATAATAAAAATGAAAAATTTGCATAATAAAATTCACTAATTTACATAATACATTTGTAGGATTGATACAGTTTTTAAAGAATTTAAAAACTGAATTCTATTTAATTGTTTTAGAGCTACCAAAAAGTCCATGAATTTTTAAATTTATATATAGCATACAATATTCTGAAATGAAATTAAAAGATTGCAATTAATTTCAATATCTCAGTTCTTATTTGCATTTGGGATATATAATATTAAAGACACATCAAAAATAGCTTTGCTAAGTTAATGTCTCATTGTTACTGTCATAGCTTATGATTATACAATGACAGCAATGCAAAAATTACAAATGCTTCTTTTGTATATCTTGATTTCTCCCAAATCCTGTATGATTTACAGACATTTTTCTTAGCTTATTATTATTATTATTATTATATTCATTATAAGAAAAACTTTTGATATTTTATTCATAGATCCCAATTATTTTTCTAATGATTTTCTTTCCTGTTTGGCTGGATTTTGATTATTATTGGATTTCTTATTATATTTTGAAATCCTGTTTCATCGAGACTAAAATCATTAACAGTAAAATGATAGCATTTGTATTCTACAAAAACCAATATAACATCATAATAAAATTTTAACAGTATAAAAGATATGCTATAGTCTCAGTGTAGAAAATAATTTATCTATGATTATACATATAAATTATTTTCTGCACTAGTGCTGCTTATATTTCATTTTCAATCTATGAGAGTTTAAAATACTTTGATGATTAAATTATTTCAAAATATTGATCAGAATAAGATCAAGATTTTGAAACACTTTTGTGGAATTTGAATATTGAGATAGTCCAATGATTGATTTTCACTATATTATTAATTTGCTATAATTTACTAAACCCATGCTGTATTGAATTTATTTAAACATCGAAATGAAATAACTCATTTTTATAATAAAATTATCATATTTTCTGGTAGATTTATAAGTATGTTGCTCAAAACCAAAAATAAAATTATGCAATTTTTATTTAAAAAAAAGGAAATTTAATATAGATATTTTATAAAATATTACTCTGACTTTTAGTAAACAATGGAAACATTATATTACATTGTAATACACATATTAATATCTCGATAATGAGATTAGTGATAGAAAATTATGAGAAAAGTATCAAAATATGCAATTTTTTTGAGATAACTGTTATACAAGAGAGTATATCTAAGCCAGAAATAGCTATCATCAGGCAAATTCTTAGATTCTGTTTTCAAATGTTATAAAATTAAATATTTTTAATGCACAACGTATCCAAAAATTATGCACTAATTGAATTTATATTAAATAAAAGAATTGCAATAATTATTGTGAAAACTATTCTTTTTTTTTCTATTAAATAAAACTTTTTTACATTTGTTAATTAAATCAATTATCCAAAAATATTATATATCCAAACTAAATTTGATTCTCAGATCCTTCAAATAAATAATAACTTAGAAATGTATACAGGCAATCACTGATATAAGGTCATATTTACATAGGATTATTTTTAGGTAACAAACCAGACCTGAACCTGGATCCCTATAGAAAAATTGGAAGTTTGAGATTCAGAATTGAATGCAGATCCTCTAAAATGATAAACAACTGCTTTACCATACAATTTATATGCTTATTTTTTAATATGACTATTTTTAGTGTTACATCATTGTGATATGCTAGTACTATATGATGTATGCTCTAACATGCATGTTTTGATTTACCTACATAAGTCAGGGATTGCCTGCATGTCAATATATTTTTTCTAATTAAAATAATATGAAATTTATTGCATATAAACATTAAATTAGTTATTAATGAAAAGAGATGAAATAGATTTACATAATTAAATTCAATAAATTCACTTTTAGAGATCACATGTCTATAGAAGAAAAAGAAGTATTTTGGAAAAATGTTCAATGTACAGTAGAAAAAGATGTTATTCGTACAGATAGATGTAATCCATTTTTTGCTGGAGATGACAATCCAAATATCGAAATAATGAAGTAAGAAATTTATTTTAAAATATTAAAATTAAATTATAATTTTTCTTCTGTAATATAATAATGAACTAATAAAGTAATATATTAATAATAATAATTGCTCATTTTGTAATGTAATATAGTGTGCTCCCACTTCTAGCATATTTGTATTTGGGAAGCTAACCTAGGAAGAAGAACAAATCTAAGAAGTTTGATATTAATTCTGTTACATTTATATTTTGCATTTTAATGTGTCACATATTGTTTATATTAAAAGTAAATGATGATGATGTAATTGAATATTATTGAAAATTATAAAGTATGGAAATATTTTGACTCTATGAATATGTTGCAATATCCTTCCAAATCTCACTGTGCTGAATTCATCATTATTATCAACATTTTTGTTTCATCCACTGCTAGGTATATATGTCTCCTTCTTTTATTTCCATATGTATTTGTGCAATCTGCACCCATTAGGAATCAATTGCTTTCCTTCTGTTATCTCCATTGTTTGTATTGGCTATCAGCCATTAAAACATCATAGTGATAATTTGCCTAACATTATCATTGTAAAAAATTTCACATATTTTGTTTTCTAGCAGTTGTCTTTTTTTTTTTTTTTTTTTGCCATTTCTTTTTTTAAATTGACAAGGTGATCACTTTGTTTGCATTAATAGTTTCATTGTTATTAGCTCATAAATTATTTCCTTAAAATCTCAGTAAACACTGAGCAGGATTAAAAAAAAATTTTTTTTTAAGATTTGGCATTGAAAGTAAAGGCAAATTTTGTTTGGAGCACTGTCTTTTTTTTCTATATATTATCATATAGGAGCCATCATTTTTCATCTTCAGTTACTATTCTTTCCAAAAATGGCTCAAACTTAAGATGACCAACCAGAAAATTGCAATATTTAATTTTTTCAGACAATTCATGTAGAACCCAGACATCATACTTACTGACCCATCCCATTGATGTTAAGTGTTCATTAGTGGTGGTTTTGATACATTAAGTATCTTAGCAAGTTCCTTTGTTGTTAATCGAAGATTACTTTTAATTCTTGCAGAGATGTCAAAATCAATGGTGACAGAAGTGCATCCTGAACATGGCTCATCTTGCAGGCTTAAATTTTCCTTCTCAAAATTTTTTAAACTAATTTTGGAGTGCATAGATAATGCATTATCCCCATAAACATTGCATGTAATTTTTTTGTCACATCAATTGCAGAAAATCTTTTTTTAAACTTGTATAACATTATATATTGCAAATGAATCTTATCAGCACTCATGAAAATGAAATTAACTAATGTGATTCATCTTTACTCGGACAAAATCATAAATTTTTATGATGATTACAATATCAATTTTTAAAAACACAATTAAACTAGATAATTTCCCTTGCTTGTTCTGATTACTATAGTGACACATATTGACAACTGCAGAAAAAACATACAAACTTTCCAGACAATCTAGTACTTGTATTATTATAACCTTCCAATTCTCTAACTTTCTGTTTTCACTGGTTGTGGGTTTACTTCTGTGTTGAACATTATTTTTGTCTTCTCATAATTCATTTGCAGTCCTGTTTTTCATTTTTTATGTTGAGGTCACTTAGTATTTCCTGTAATTATTTGGTATTTGAGTGAACAGTATTGTCATTTGCAAATTTTGTGATTGAAATACTTTCCATAGATGTTTATTTCTTTATATTTTCATCTATTTATTTATTGGAATATTTCTTTTCAACAGTCTGTAAACAGTTTTGGTGAGATGCTGGCTCCTTGTCAAACTTCTCGTTGGATTTTTATCTTTCTATTTTCTTTGTGTAGTCGTATTTTATGGCTATTGCTTCTTCATAGATGATATTCAATAGTTCTATGTACTGGTGGTTTATTCCCATTAATATTTTCCATGTAGATACTGAGTCTTTTTCATAGTTTATGAATGCTATACAGAATGAGATGTAATAGTCTTTGTATTTTCTTTCAGTTGGTTGATAGTGTTTATATGATTCGTCATTGAATAGTCTCTTCGAAATCCAACTTGTTCTCTTAGTTGGTTAATTCCAGTACTTAGTTCAATTTTTTGTGAGGATATTTCTGAATACTTTGTATATTGTCAAACGTAGACTGATAGGTCTATAGTTTCTTAGATCTATTTTATCTCCCTTCTTATGCATCAACACACTATGACTGCATTTTTCCAATTATCCAATATCTCTCTTGTTTGCATGCAGTTAAAGAATATTTTGGTAAGTTCCTCGTATACTGTATTCTCCTTCCTTTAAAAGTTTGATGATGTTGTTGTCTTCTCGTAGAGCATTTCTTGCACTCATCATTTTAATTACTTCCTCTATTTCTTGCAATAGTATTGCCAGAGTATCTTCTTTATTAGCTAGTCTTGATCCTATTTACTTCAATTTGTCTCATGGTTTATATATTTCCTCATAGAAGGTTGGTACTTTTTTACTAAACTGTCTTGGTCAGTGATAAGTTCTCCATTATTTTCTCTGATTGCATTTAGTTGATGTTTGCCAGTCATTCTTTCTCTCCATGCTGATCAAAGATTATTGCTGTTCTCAATTGCCATTTGAATCCTTTCTATATAGAATTTTCATATATCTTCTCTGATTTTTTTTTGTACTGTTTTGCACATTTCTCTATATTCTATCTGGTCTGTAGTGGATTTTATTTTCATCTTCCTTTAATTTTGATCAGTTGTTGTGTTTGACTGATATTTTCTTGACAGAATTTCTTAGTTCTTGCAATTTCCTTTGTGCTGTCTCAGATGATTGTCATTGTCCTATTGTATGCTTTCTGTAAATCACTTTCCTCTTTTGCAAGCGCTTGGAAACTGTTCTGCAACTTTAGGCTGTAGTACTAACATTTGATAATATTTATACTTATTAAATTGGAATATTCACCAAATATTATTTACAGTTTTTATCATTTTAAAATTAATTGGTTTTTTAAATATATTCAAAACTTATTGATAGCTGCAATTATATATTATTGATTCCTGCATTCTGTTATATGATTGCTACCCAATAGCTATAAACCTTGTAAAGTTTCAACTTTTGATAACTAGCAATACTTAATGGATTATAACTCTGAAATACTTCAAATCTATCTGTCCAGGACTTTTACTGAGAAAATTAATTTCCAAAATAATGGCTATTCTAACATTTTAACTAACAAAAATCATGAAAATTTATTAAAATCAAAATGATGATAATACATTAGTACACTCACAAACTATAAAAAGAATAAATACAAATAATAATAATTTATTAATTTTGCAAAAAATACTTACAAAAGTATTAACAAGCTTTATTGAAATAATAATATAGTACAAACAAGTCAGTAAAGTAATTTGTAATTATTAACCAAAATTTAAACAATATATTTATTAATCAATAATTCAGATAGTGAAAGAAATTTTAAATTGCTTAAACTACTAAACCTCCGCTCATACTATAGGAAAGTTATTTAACTGGTCAATTGACAATTCAACAATATTGTTAAGTCTAATCATCACTTTAATTACACTACCTCCAACTTCATCAAGGTCAGAAGTCTCCTTATAAGTGACTTATGCTTAAATGTAACCTATTATTTATTTACATAGTTATAAGACAATTTTTATTTGTCTATACACAGAATATTACCAACAGTCATGTTATTAATCTTTACAATTATAATATTTACCATTATAAGTATGCTTTACAATTCCATGAGAGAGAGAATTTTTTAATTCTATTATGAGATCTCAATCTGTCAGAGATGTTTTTTGGATTGGATGATATCATGACATACATTCTCAAAGATGAAACCATTTTGTTTCATACTGCCATTTTGAAAAATTGAATCAGAGTATGTAAGTATTTTTATCCTTAACTAAATAAAATGCCCAATAAATAAATATAATGTATATGAAATAAGTAGACATAAAGAAAAGGTTTGGATTTGACTGTTCACAACAGTATTATGATGAGATGACATAGCATTGATGAATACATGCAAATCTATCATTTTTTCCTTTTGAATTATATTTTTCATTCATGACATCACATTATTTTAATTTGATTTAATCTGCATAATGATTCTCTAACATATAAGAAATATCTACTGATAGAAGCAGCAACAGTTGATATTAAGTTATATTTAGTTAGTTCACTATATTGCACATAATATGTATAGTACATACTTTATCTGATGGCAGTCACTTTGATCCAACATCCACAATTCAGTCAGAAGGCTGAAGATTATTATTCAGTGTATGTAGATATCGTCATATGATACAATTTATTTTTTATTTTTTGTGTAAATATGTAAATTTATATTTTGTATAATGCGGCATTATAAAAGAATTAATTTATTAAATTATATGAAATGTTTGAAATGTATTCTCTAGAATATTTTTGTAATTGCTAATAAAAAGCTGGCTTAAAAATGTTAATAAGATATTAAATATTCTTTTTAATTTTAACTTTCTTAACCTTTTGAATACTTTTTTAATATTCACTGCTTTTTTAATATTTTTTTTAATAGTATTATTCTGAAGAGGAAATTTTTAGTAATTAATTCTGTAAAATACATTTTTAGGAATATTTTACTCAACTATGCACTCTATAATCCATATATGGGTTATACACAAGGAATGTCTGATCTTTTGGCTCCTATTTTATCAGAAATAAGAGACGAAGCTGAATCATTTTGGTGTTTTGTGGGATTGATGCAGCGTACAATATTTGTAAGCTCACCTAAAGATGTTGATATGGATATAAATTTAGTAAGTTGTATTTTTAATTTTATTATTCAAAATAATAATTAATAAATTCTAATCATTTATACATGATTTTATAGAGTTATCTGAGAGAATTACTTCGACTAATGACTTCTGATTTTTATGCACATTTAAAAAAATATCCAGATTCATTAGAATTATTATTTGCTCATCGATGGTTACTATTATGCTTTAAAAGAGAATTTCCAGAACAAGAAGCTCTTCGAATGTGGGAAGCCTGCTGGGCACACTATCAAACTGACTATTTCTATCTTTTCTTGTGTGTTTCCATTATAGCAATTTATGGACAAGATATTATTGATCAAGATCTTAGAGCTGATGAAATGTTACTTCATTTCAGCAGTTTAGCAATGCATATGAATGGAGATTTAGTGTTATGTAAAGTAAGTTTTTATAAAACTAAATATTATTACACTTTTTCAAAATTAGCAACTTTATAAAGAGTATGATATTTATCTACTTTGAAATATCAGAAATAATAAACTAGTAATATAGGTAGAAAAGAGAAATTTTTGAAGAAAAATCATGTTTGATTAGATAAATGGTGTTA
Organism: Androctonus mauritanicus; assembly: GCA_011317285.2. Taxonomy (NCBI): domain Eukaryota; kingdom Metazoa; phylum Arthropoda; class Arachnida; order Scorpiones; family Buthidae; genus Androctonus; species Androctonus mauritanicus. The sequence goes on along the minus strand of WUQG02248629.1, from coordinate 2,750 downwards.
ACTATTAAAATATCAAAAGTAATTTTTGATATTAATAGATAATACTATAGTTATTATAGTATTACTTATTTCATTTTATATAACAGAGATTGCTAAAAGAATCATTATGATAGTACAGAGATATCTGTAAGCTTGGAAGCAATAATATAAAATTGTATTTTTTTGACCCTTAAACAGGCCAACATTGAAAAATGGGAAAACTAAAAAATATAATTGTACTATGTAAATAATGAATGATATAATGTTATTTGTTCTAAAAAAAATTTTATTTCTATTCTATAAAGTGTTACATGGGTGGTACCTATGTGTACCACTGTCTGGTTAATGATATCAATACTTTAAAAAAATTGTTTTTAAAAATATTTTAATTGCAGTGAAACTGTTCAAAACATGATGTGATGCTCAAAGGAACATCACATGCTTTGCAATCAATGACAGTCTTTTTTTGTTGAACAAAGGCGGCACATTTTTCTGCTTCCTAATTCAACTGGTAAATGTTTTCCAACATCTTTATACCTAACTTAATTTGGAAAACCCAATTGAGCATTGGTTTTCTGAAACTTTTTATATTTTTCTGCTCTTGAGCACAAGTGCAACAGAAAGTCCAACAGCTAGTATTAAGACCGTGTGAAAAGAAAATTCTAGAAAAATTCCAGGAGTCCCCTAAACAATACACTAGATTGCATTAGCAACTATAGTGGTACATATGTGATCCATAGCCTATTAGAAGCAATTTTTTTTGGTGGTACATATTTGTACCACTGCCTGTATAAGGGTTAATATAATTTTAAACATTATATCTTGGATAGGCAAATTGCAGATAATAAATATTCCAAAAATCTAAATTCAAATTAATTTCAAACTATAAAAAAACTTATTATTTTATTAAAGAAATTTTTTGATAGAAAATATTTTAGTGTACCTACCATATTTTCTCACATAATGGTACATATTTTATGCCAAAGTCATTGTGCAAAAAATAAGATTATAATCATTATGCAAGATTATAAAGTTGAATAAAAACAATTAAATTCCTCAAAAATTAATAATTTAAATTTAATTTGCTACAGATTCATTGATATTTTATTGCATATATGAAATACTAATTATGCAATATTTTTTAAGGGAAACATTAACTATGTTTTTCTCCTACTTAAAAACCTTTTACAGTATCATTTATTGTAAATATTGTATATTTTTCTGTACAATATGTGATACTAACCTCCTTCAAATTAGGAATTTTACAGTAAATTTAATATAAATATATTTGAGAAAAACGTATTTTATAGACTATAAAATTTTCTTAATTTTTTCATAAAAATTCAAATGCATGGTATATTTGTGAAATATATAACTGTATTTAATGCTGCATTCGAAATCAGCAATCATTTCATTGTTGACAACTAACAGGCTTATGCATTATGCTTTGAAAAGATTTCATTTTGATTTAAGTTTGTATTTTTATCCATTTCAGTTTTGATAAAAAAAATTTTTTTAAAGGTGAGACTTAAACCTGTGTCCTTCTGATCATATGTTATAGTAATTGAATGCAAAATGCATTGATTGCACTATGATGGCACTCATTAAATCAATCAGTATATAAAGAAAATTTTAATCCTTTAAAATTTTCTTTATATATTGATTGATAGGAAATTTTAATCAGTAAATAGAAAATTTTAATCCTTTTTTTTGGAATGCTCGTGAGTTGCATCATATTATTTTATTATGGGTTTGTGGGAGAATATATTACAACATATATAAAAATTGGCAAAATCAGAGGGGCCTGTGGTTGGCACTCCTGTTCAGTACAATTTTTAATTCTAGCTAAAAGCCACATATATAAAAATTTCTATCACTGAATGCATAGCTTTAAATTTAAAATAGTTGGTATGCAGTTTCAATTATTTTTCTACTTAAGTTTTCTCTGCCATTCACTATTTTAAATTAGGCACAACCATTTTCTGTCTAAAGGGTTTATTCATGATTATTAATATAGATTTAATTAGATATGTTGGTATAAAAAATAATGATGATAGAAATTCTTAAAATACCTGAATTTATAGAAAAGTTTTTGTTTTCAAAAAATTTTAAATTCAGAATTTATGGGATTTCTTGAAAGATACCAAATTTATAAATATTTAAAAGATATCAATTCATATATACTTCTGATCCAAAGATTTAAAATAGAAAGCTGCCTTAGATACTCATCATGTTTAATAGAATATAGATAAGAATGCAATAAACAATGATACAAAATATTGCATTCTTATTTATATTTTAGTTTAAGATTGTTCATGCTAATGATAAAATGCAGAGTATTTGTAAAATAAATGTATCTGTCTGCTTGTTTAATATTCTTTTTATGGGATTTTATAATGACGATTTATATAGTATTTGGGCTGAATTTTTAGAATATTAATTCCAAATTATGATATTTATGAAAAATAAGTTTTTCAATTGTAAAAATTGAATAAAAAAACTGCCTTTGTTGTTTAGAAGTTAGAAGGTGAATTTTGATAAGTACTGTAACTACTAGAAGAAATATTTCTTTTTTATATATAGAAAACTTGTTTTTTAATTATCACTTTAGTTTAAATCAAATAATCTATTCAGTGTTTCTCAACCATTCTAGATCAGCGTTTCTCAACCGCCAGTCCTTGGAGAAATTTGACTGGTCCGCAAAGAACTTATCTTTATATTTAAATATTATTGTAAGTAAATGATAATAAAAATGTTACAATTAACTTATG
>WUQG02248518.1:0-20472 GCA_011317285.2 Androctonus mauritanicus | reverse complement strand
TCAGATGTATAAATATTAAAACGAATATCATCAAAAGCGGAGTGGTATCTTATCCCGAAAAACCCCGATTTTTTTTTTTTTTTGCATATTTTACGCTTCTTTTCAATCAGGGAGATTACTAAGGGGCGTAAGTATTCTTGGTAAGATGACTAATTATAATTTTTTTTTTTTAAATTATAAATAATGACCCGATTGTTATATCAAATTTTTTGATTGAATCATATATGCAAAATCCTTGGAAGTTTAAGTACAAAAAATATGAAATAAAAATATTCAAGTTTCATATGAATTTTAGGGTCAAAAAGAAAAAGTTGGTCAACTTTCCCCGATTCACACTAAACTGATCCATAATTTCCGTAATAATGGTTAAACTTGTTTTGAGAAAATAACGTTGATAACCGATCATAGTTTATATCTGTCGCACTGCGAGACGGTATAGGAATATCAAAGCAACAAATTCGGATTTATGCGAGTATAACACGCCAAAGTGAATCTATAAAAAGTATAGATAGTAGTGTGTATAATTGTGAAACTATAAAAAAGCTAAGCTGAAGAGGGCATGAAGTGCCGAAATGCATTCAAAGCAGATAGTTCATAGTTATGTAATGATGTTAATTTTAAGTAAAGAAAGTAAAATTTTGTTTGAAGTATAAAACTAGTATGTTTTAAAATTTGGAACCACCACGAAACATTGCGTAATAGTGAAAGATAATAATATCCTGTGGTTTAGAGTAATTTTTTATCTAAATCAGTGGATAGTAGACTAAGTCACAATAATTTTTGAAAAAATATAGAATTCGAAAAAACCGCGTTATATCGAAACAGCGTTAAGCGGGGTATTACTGTAATTACAAGAGTGAATATTCATCAGTAATAGAGAATTTAATTACAATTTTGGAATTAAAAATACAGTCCACTGTTTAACTCAACAAAAGCAAGAATAACAAAAACTTTACAAATTGCAAGATCAAAGTGGCATGACAAACTGTTGATCATCATAACTTTGTAAGTCTTTCTAATATCGTTTTTAGTGATTTATACTCTAATCATTTATTATCATTTCCACATTTATTAAGTTATATACCAGTAAGTAAATCTGTTAAGCATTATTGCCTGTGTATTAAAATTTTTTCTAATGTCATGCAAAAGAATTTGTCATCAACAGTAGTTCCAGACTTTCTATATAAGAGAATCGGGCAAGCAATTTGATTATAAAGAATAGTAGACTTGGTTCGAATAGCATTTGAATAAGAAAACACAACGATTTTGCTTATACTATACTGTTATTATTTATTAATTTAGGGAAGTTGATGGAAATTAAAGGATGTTCGAATCTTCCTTGATGCTGCTAGCATTTGGCACTCAATAGAAAAGTTTGGTTATGCATCTTTTGTTTTTTAAAAAGTTTGTTGGAAGAAAGTTGTGAGAAGTATTGCGGAACGAATAGAATGTTTCAAAGTTTGGCATTATGTTGACTGATCTAATTTTCTTTCGTAAAAAGTTTTCAAAAGAATAATTATGTCCAAATTTATTTAAAGATATTAAAATCGCAAAAATTATTCGCTCGATTTTTATGAAATTTATGAAGATAACTACGTTATTAAAGAATATCTCCAAGACATATCAATTATTATAATATTTTAACTGCAACTATTAAAAAATGGCGGGCGTTCTCCCTACTGATATTTTTGCTATTTGACTTGACTTTTCATAAAGTTTAATGGATGATCAAGCTATTAATGTTGAGTTTGAAAGAACTATTCGTTATATTTCTAAATTAATAACTTCCAAACGTAAGAAAACACATATTAAAATGAATACATGAATATTAAAATTAATAATAGTAATTAATTGCAGAATTTGATTTAAAAAAAAAAAACAAATTGAAAAAATTTATCTCTTGATAATGATCCTAAGCTCAAAAAAAAAAAAAAAAAAAATCGATTATCTGATACTAAATTTGATCTTCAAATTACAGAACCTAAAAATTTCCCCATTTTAATTAAATTAAAAATTTTCTCAATTTTTGTAAGTTAGTTTCAGATCTTTTTCGTCGCTATTTTAATATATTTTGCTTTATTTTTAACGGATAAAGAAAAATATGAATAATGAAAAGTTTGGAATCGTTGTTAAGTTCATGTCATGATCTTGAGTTCAACCTCAATATATATATAAGTACAAAGAAATTTAAAACTAAACCAAATAAGTAAGTTATCATCAAGTAATTTATTAGAATTTAAGATGATTTTTTGTTAAATTTTTGATTAATATTTTATGTAGACGAGAAAAAAAAATGTTAACTAATATATCAGTACATACAGTAAAAAATACTGAAAAATTACTTGTAATTTTTAAAAATATTTTTCTTAAAATTAATAAAAATAAAATTATTTTTATTACTACCAATTTTATATAATCTCTATAATTTAAGGAGACTTCTGATTATGGATGAATCTTTAATTGATTGATAATAGATTTTTCTATGAAATTTTTACTGTAGGCTATATTAGCATAATTTTAATTAAAAAATTATTCTTAAGATGATTCGATTAGATAATAATAAATTATATAAAGAATAAAAATATTAAGCTTATTTCTACTTAAATTTTTAGGTTTTCATGTGATAAGACTCTTATCAGTTTTTTCAAATGTGTACCATATTTCTTCTATGAGTAAACAAATAATTCTATCTGTTTACAGTAATAAGATATCTAATTTTATGTTTTATTAAGATGATTAATAATTATTGATGATTAATTTTTCTTATCGACGTATTTAATTTGATTACCTTGTTGCAAAATAATTTGAACGTGTTTTAAAAGTGCAAATCTTCACTTGAGCAAAATTTTTCTTCTGTGAATTATATTTATAGGTTATTAAAATTATTAAAACAAAGAAAGAGTAAATAATTGATAATTAAGTTCTAAGAAAAACGTATTTTCAAGTATAAACTCAAAGTGAATTTTAATATAATTTTTTAAATTTTTTATTAAATATTTTCTTTGTTAGATAATTTATTTATTGGCCCTACTATTAATTTTCTGTATTTGAACATATCAGTATTAAAGAAAGGTTAAAAATCTCTTTTGATTTATGACTTTATCCTTTAAAATTCAATGCATAAGAGATTGTCGGTTCAAAACCGTGAACAGAAGCCATAAAAAAAAAAAAGTGGTTGAACAGGTGAATGGGGAGACATTTATTATATCAGAGGTCAAATTAAGGTGAGAATCCAACTTAGAAAATAATTAGTGTCATAAGAAGAAATTACTGCTTAACAGTCGAATAACGTAATTCCTCCGATAATTAAAAGATAATGATTAGAACTTGCAACTTAAGATGTAAGGTTACAGGTTTAAGAAGATCATTAACTTCAAAAAATGAAATAATTATTTTTTAATTTCCTTCAGAGTTCAACAGTAAGTGAAAGAGATAAATAAATTTACTTGGATATTAAAAAAAAAAAGAAAGAAAGAAAGAGAGAGAAGGGAGATAGATATATTTCAAACTCACACTTGCGATAGAGTTATGAATGGTGAGAACTGGCTTAGGATCAAAATTTGCAGTCATTATCAAGACAAAGTGCAAATTTTATAGATAAACAGAGTGAAAATTACAGTTATCAAGAGCTCACTGAAAAACGGGATGAAGACAAATTCCCTGCTTCCACTAAAGCAGAATGCAGACAGATTACTAGGCTTTAGTTCTAAAGTTTTATTGATACAATATAGAGGAATAAACTTAATAACAAGCGATTGACATTAGAGTTCAAGATATCAAGATTCATGTAAGATAAGCAGAATAAAAAGAATAATTTACACTATACTGCAGTATCGCATCATAATGGCTAGCAATATGGAAAGAAAAAAAAAACCGTTCTACTTATTTATAGACGAGAATACGTATTGAATCTAACTAATAGATATTTATATAAATATTTAGCATAGAAAGATCGTAAATTTGGCCAGGAATGGAGTTTGATAAGGCATAATAAGCAATGCGAAAGAGACAATTGCATGCAATCAGGAGAGTGCTAATTATATTTCGTTATAACGGAAAACGATATGTTAAGTAATTAATTTAGTGTCATGTCACATCATTTTAATTAGCATATCTAACATTATTATAGATATGTATTATTATATTAATCTTATGTCATAAACTGCTTTCATAGATAGAAAAAAGTTTTATTGCGGATATTTTATCAATGATTAAGAAAGGGATGCTATGTTCTAATTAATTTAAAAATTAAAATTAAATTAAAAGCAAAGAATAAAAATCTTTTGTTTCAAACTTTTTTCTTATATTATTATTTGTACCACTATAGATTTTATATAAAAGATTATTCGTTTATTATTATCTTAGACATATAGTAATTGAAAATCCATGAACTAATTGACATTAATCTGAAAAAAAAAAAAAAAAAACGTAAAATAAGTCATAATTGTTGAATTAATAAAATTTTGGTCCTTTTATCGCAACAAACAGTTCATTAATATTTGTTCATCTGCTTGAGAAAAGCAGATGATCAAACTCACATTTTATCTTCTAATTTTCTTATTTAATCAACGTAGATTCGTTTGTTACAGTCATTGAATTTTTATTTTTGTCATATAATAAAAAAATCGGCTAAAAACACCGTCGCATTCTCATGAGACATACATTTCTATTGTTCAAAGTTTCTCTACTTGCCTTATGAGAGTTTTTATTATAGTCTTACTTGCGTAAATATTTTAGCGTTAGATATTTTAATATTTTGGTAAATAAAATAAAATGTAGTAAGTATATGGTAGTATATATATATATTGAGAAATATTATGCATTGTTTTTCCGTAAGTATTCACATTTTATACATAATTTAATGTAGAATAAAGTTAAAATGTTGAAAACAGGTAAATTTTTCTATAAACAGAACTGCAAACATTTTATACAAAAAATGTATATGAAAATCGATAGTTTAATTATTCTACTGTTTTATTAGTATCAGATTACATATCATATAATATATTAATTAATTTTACGTGTCTTATTTTCTCTTATAATGCTTGAAAAGTAAAGTTTAGAAATCGAAAAACTCACAAGATGAATTGAACTTTATGTAGGCCTATACGTTACATAAACGTGTAGAATTGTTGGTAGTTATTGTTGAAATCGTGTTTGTGGGATAACTTCCGTTCCATTTATAAACCATCCATCCCCTTTGTACTGTTCAATGGATTTCTCTCCTCCGTTGTGCCTCTCGTTGACTGGAACAATTGCTAAACCCCGAGCCGTTACATTGGATCTGCTTTTTTTTTATAGCCTATCATGTAATTCACTCGAAGACTTGATTTATTTTTATTTAATAGTCATTTAACGTTTAATTCTAGAAGCAATTTTAACATTAAAGATAATGTCAAATTTCTGTTTATAATTTTTAATAACATATTCAATCTTTGTAATATAAGATTTATACAACTTGAAACTTCCTGTTACTTAAATTTAGATTATTCAGCAATGTTTATAACTATCTAGAAGTTTGTAGAATATTTTTAATATATCAACTTAAGTGTTGAATTAAATATCTCAATTTTAAAATATAGAATAATTATGAATAACATACATTATAAGATTATAAAATAAAGTTCACATGAGATTTGTTATATGCAGAATTTTAAAGCGATTTTTTTCAGTATAATATTATGAGAAAATAATTATATGTTAATTTTATTGTTCTCAGGATTATATAATTTATTCGAAATAAAACGGTTTTAATACTGAATATAAATTTGAATAATAAATAAAAATTTTAATTTAAAAAATAATTTCAAAGATTTGTGCTTAAAGACAAAATTTAATAATATTTTCACATTTAAGTTCTAAACTTGGCATTTAATTTCGATATTATTGTATAAAATTAAATAGAAATAATTTATCCAGAATAAGTTTAAATCTGTGTAAAATTAATTCATAATAAATCATTAAACTTTTTTTAAAGTTTAATTTGCTTTTAGTATCCAATGTAGATATACGTGTAAACTTTAATTTTCCAATGTATAGCAGCGTATATACTGAAACTTAATGAAATACAGTTTGAAAATTCTTATCTTGAAGTATGTTTTTATTTATTCGCTATTGTTATACTTGTATATCTTTTTTAAAAATTTGTTGAATATTTTGTGATTGGGGAACTAAACTATCAATTATAGCACTGTTTCTATGAGATATCGCGTTCCGAGTTACGACAGATTCAAATTACGATGAGGATGCGAGAATATGGAGACTTTTCACAAATTAATTAGACACAGTGACTGAAAGTGATTTAAATTATGATGATATAATCGAAAAATATTAATATTGCAGTTCAGAATTTTTATACTACAGTATTTTAAATATAAATTTATATATTCTTTGATCATTTTTTTTCTTGTAGGAAATTTTTATATTTCGGGACGAATTGTTAATTTTAGTAGAAAATTTAATATTTTTATCATATATTCTGTCCATCATTAATAATATTTGCCTATTTGACATCGAAAACCGATTAATATTTGTCAATAAATTAATTTTTGTGATGCGTTCCGTTCCTTATCTAATATCAGTTTTCTAAAAATCTCTATATATATATATAGGTTAAGATCAATTAAATTTTATAGCATAATTAAATTCGGAGTCTCTTAATTATTAGCTGATTTTTTGCTTTTTTTTTTTTAACAATTAGTCGATGCGCGTCATGTTCACGCCAACGCAACTGACGCGCGTCGACTTAAATGTAACCAGTTCGACTTAATCATTCAGTAGTCGTAGCTCGTAGTATCAAGGTAGTTGCAATTCTAATTAGTATTTTTGAGAATTATAAGAGAGAAAGAAAAAAATTTACCTGCAAATAACTTCTACATAACGTATCTTTAGAAATTTCTACGTATTCGAAAATAATAACAGTTCCGTATCCTGCTTCTGGTATTACGACGACGTTACATTTGTGATTAGGTGAAGAATGGCCATTTCTAGATGCAGATAAAATTGTGCTCGAATCGTAACCGGATGATTTAAGTGAAATTTTTAATGTGCCATTCAAGCAATCGTCTTCAACGAAATCTGTTAAAATTATTCAATCATTACTTCTAAGAAAATAAATATATTATGCAATAAACGAGTAATTAAAATAAAATAGAAAGAAATTATTATGAAACTCGATTAATTTTGTTTCTCAGAATTTATTTAAACAAAGTAAAATATATAAAATCGAATAATTTACTCTTTTATTATGCAAGAGTATACATTTAAATATTAATATTTAATTTTTTTCTGATATCAAAAACAAACTAAAAATATATAGTTCACGTTTGCTAAAATAATATTTTGAGTTTGTTTATTATTACTTGTTTTATTAGTATTTAAAGATAAATAAACAAAAGTTTATCATACAAACTAAGTATTTTTCTACAGAAAATGTAAGGTTAAAACTTAAAAATGGATTTTAACTGGAAACTGTCTTATAAACTTATATAAATAAAAATCGTGGCTGGATCGATATAAATTCCTAAAAGTATATTACTTTTCTCTTTTAACATTTTTCTAGTATTTTACATTGTGTTTTAATCGTGTTATACAGTAACAGTTTAATCGTGTTATACAGTAATAAATTACTGTAATTTAAATATGTAAATTAAAATGTCAGACCATTTTTGCTAACTAATATAAAAAATCGTGATATGCCTAGAGGAAAAAGAAGTCTCTTTTTAGATAATTTTTTTCTTCCGTAGGCCTATATTATATTTTATTATTAATTGTATTATAATCTACCGTGTAAAGTGTTTTTATACACGCTTATATAAATTTTTCCTTAATATTTCGTAATGTTAACTTCCAAATTTTCTGTTGCATAGCTTAATTTTGTATGAAAATTTTATTTTTATTAAATATGTTAGTGATTTAATCCCTATATTTATTATAAATTAAATGATTAACCGCGAAGAATGAGTTTAGTTAATGAAAACTTACACATTTTCGTATCGTGTTAAGTACAAATGCATTAATTTTATCATTTAAGCTGCATTTTAAATAACTTCATTAAATCAGTTTATCGTGATTCAATCCATCACAACTTTTATTAATTTTTACTGAAAATGAACCAATTTCTGAAAAGCATAAATTGTCGAGTTGACACGGAACGATTCTTTAAGTAGATACTGAAAGTTTCCACTAAACCACCATTAATATCGATCAGAAACAAAAAAGAAAATTTTTATTGAACGATTTTTTATTTACAAACGTTGTAAAACAATATCTAGATATTGGTTGTATAACGTTTGTAGGAAAAGGTCTCATGTCCTGTTCTTTTAACAATTTTGTCTCGTTTTTTTCTGATCGATATTAACAGTTTGAGTTCACCTTTTAACGACAACTAATCTATATAAAAATTATTCTTTTAACTAAAAAATGAACAAACTAACTGAACTTATTCTTGATAATAACCTGTTCAGGAAGATCACTTTAGATACAATTTTATATACTGATTTCTGACATATCATATTATGTTTTAGTTAAATTTTCGATAAAAACAATACAAGTAATGAAATTATAGGCATGTTATTTTTGTTAATTGAAAAAAATATTTTATTATTACTTATTAAATATAAGAAAATTTTAAGTAAATAAGATCATATTTTTTTTCATAAAAATAATATTATACATTTCGAATTACACTAATATTTTTTATACAACCTGTAAATTTTTGTCTCATAAAATATACAAAAATATTACTTTAGAAAATTCAAGAACGCATTTTCTGTTTATAACATTATTATTACGGGAAACATTTTTCAAGATACGTAATCATTTTAGAAAAGGCATCTATTTTAAAGGAATCATAAATTTAATTTCTTAATAGCTTTCAAAACTTATTACACTTGTCAAACAGGAGATTTTTTTTATTATTATAATTAAATAAAACGTTTAAAATGTTGGATTGAAGCACGGCTATCAGAAATTCTTTACGTTTAGAATCGACCACTTAAATTTTCGATTGATAAAACTGATACTCTTTCAAGATGGCGGTTAGAGACATTTTTGAATCTCTCCTATATACTTCACGAAAATTTGATTTGGATATGAATTCTTGAAGTCGGTTGAAAATGCGGATTTTTGAAAAGTAAGCTAAAAAGCGTTATAGATCTCTGTAAACATTTAAAGCCAAATTTTATTCTGTTTGGATTATAGAAGTCAATATGGAGTTATTTAACTCATACTGTAGTTATAGTATAATAATAATCATCAATTGTATTCATATTTTATTATACTAACAACAATCCTATTAAAAAATATTATTAACTTTTATAAAGTTGTTCACATTCATTTCATAACCTTTGACTGTTCAAAGGTTTAAAATTTAATGTTTTAATATTACATTCGATGTTTATTTTCAGGTGTAATGTTAATATATTTATCTTAATTGACAAAATTATACATCTGTTAAGTTTTAATATTGAAACTTGCTTCTTAATCACAGGATATCGCCTTATATTTTATCTTTTAAATTCGAATGTGCACTTATGTACACAGACTACTGATATAAGAAAATTGTAAGATAATATCGTGAAAATATTTTATTAAAATAACATTTTCAATATTTTATGCGTTGATTTAACAGCATTACAGCCATTAAAATTAATAGTTCGAGTTATCGATTTTAATGTTAATAATAATCAGAAGTTATGAAAACTACAGTAATAATGGTATTAATTTATTATAATATTTTATAAAATTTATTCTTAAAATAGTGTAAGTAGATGAATAATAAAAATGATAATTAATTTAAATTATATTAAAATAGTGTTAAATTAAAACTGTAAGAATTACAAATTTATTTTTCTCCATTTAAAAAATATTAATAACTTGTTTGTTTGGACAGAATATTTATTATAAATAATGCTTAAATTTGTCCAGTAAAATAATTTATCTGAATTAAAAAATAATGATAATTAAAATTCTATTGTTAAAATATAATTTAACTTACACGTTCGTCGACAGATTGCAAAATTTAAACTTAATAAAGTTACTATAACCGAGAGAAGATGGAATATGGCGACCATATCTATCTAACCTTGTTAATTTGGCATCGTTGATATCAGAGAAGTAACTAAGCAACCGATATTTGTCGTAAAAATGTTTGCTGTTTGCAAGTTCTACTTTTAGACATGAACATTATACACGTGATATGAAAATATTTGATAAAATCTTATAGGATATTTATACAAACGTATGTGATCAAATGAGAAATGAATGTAAAATCATAATTGCGATGCACGTGTGCAGCTTCGTTATTAAAAATATAATTAAAATTTGATAATTTTACAAAAATATTCATTGTTTTTATTTTAAAACTAATATAGAATCATAACAGTCTAATATAATAAACTTTATTTGTTGAAGATGTAAATTATACAGTACTGTACAATAAACAGTGTTAAAAACAATGTTAAAGTTATAATAATAAAATTAAAGTTACAAAATGATAAAAATTATATTTTCGATAGATAATTCTATTTATGTAACAATAATTAAAAGAGTATTAGATGCCTTTGAAGGTAAGAAACCTAACAACTGCCGCGAATACGTAAGATTATGAAGTGAATACTGCAATATTTTTCTATTTAATAAATATAAAATTGAAAGGCTGAAAATTATTTATTTATCTCAGTTTTTACTATTTTAAAAGAATTAAGAGTAAAACTTTGAAGGAAATGTAACTGGATGAGCTTGCGAAATTTTATCTTTTTTCTTTCAAGTTTTAGATTCAATTCTAAGTTTTTTAAATAGCATACAAAATATTACCAATTTTTATATATTAATGTTTAAATTTATGCTGTTTGAAATTTGGATATTTTCAATATAGCCTGGGATTTTGGGATGCAATTATATTGATATATTTGGTAACCTTTCAGAACTTTAGTTTCACCTATGTAATAGGATTTGTCTGGATAATTGCAAATTGGCTTTATATGAAAATTTGCTTTGATAAAAAAAAATTATTTTCATGTATAAAGTTGTTGAACTATAATACTGGTTAATATTAAAACTAATTTGCATTGACGCATGTAACAATGCATATTTTTTCCTTAAAAAAACAGGTATATGCACGGGAATTTTATCTATATTACAATCTTGTTTAATTTTAATGTTAAAACGGGATTTTATTTAAGTAGATTTCCTTTTTTTCAGAACAATTTACCCAATAAAATACTTAGAAATCATCAAAATCCCCTATAAATGCTTATTAATGTTGCCTTGAATTATTAAAAAGCATTTTGTGGCTGACAGTGATGACTTTTATGTTTTCGTTGGGTGATGAGCGTTAACTTTTGTTCGTGTTTTCTTTTGTTTTGATTTCACGAAGTAAATATTTTTATTTGATTTGGAACTGTTTGAGTGATAATTAACTGTTTTATAAACATTAGCAAATATTTCGAATTACAAAACTATTTTCTGAACGGATGATTTTAACGTCAAATAGCCCTGTAGAAGTAGACGTGTTAAATTTACTTTGAAGTAAGGAACTTTTATTCAGCTATTAAGTAAGTTTATTTAATTTTAAACTGTTTCGAAATTATCTTAAGAAGATATTATCAACATTCCTAACTCTAAATTTTATGTAGTGGGACCAGTAAGGTGAGTTTTTGTCAAGTCTGTCATTGTTAATTCGGTGAGTTTAAGATCCAATAACAGTGCCCTTAAATTATCGTTAAAAAAAAATAAAAACTAGTTTTCAATGACTAAATTGTTCATGTTAAGGGCGAATGAGATAAGATCAATTAAACGTTTTTCTACTTCTAGGTAAAGAGTTTCGGTAATTAATTCGGTATTTATACAGAGTTCCTAGAAATAATATCTAAACTCATCAGCTTATCAAAAGTTAAAATCAGAAAATTACAAAATATAACTTGATATATAATCACTGAAATTTCAAGAATGCTCTTTATGTTTTATTCCTGTTATATTTGCATTATAAAGGTGTTCACATATATACAGCTCGCGTCGCGTATTCTCAGCGCTCGCGCTCTCGCGAATATGCGACGCGAACTGCTTTTATATAGGCTACCCTGCCTATATAAAGGAATTAAAAACTTAATTTTTAATAATAACATATTTAAACTGAAAATATTTTCCGGTTATTAATATTCGTATAAAATTATTAAAAATTACTAATCTAAACATTATTTGCTCCAGATTATTTCTAATCGAAAATAATCGCAGATTGTTCAAAATCGAATAATTTGATTCATTGTAAAAAAATTTTTTTTTTCATATTTTTAGGCAAAAAAATTTCTATCGTCTAGAATTAAATTAATATAATGCAATTTCGGATATAATTATTTTAACGAAAAGATAAAATTTATTTTTATGCAAAATTTACATGATGCAAACGAAATTTCGGGTGAAATTTATCAATAGCGTGTGGTTTTCACGTAAAAACTTTATTATTATAATTGCATTAATATATTATTAAAAAATAAACTTAATTAGAATAATACGGCCTAATATTCACGACTTGATTACATTGTAAAAAAAAATGATTGCATCATGCTTAAATGAGATAAATTGAAATTGTTATTTGCATCACGACACGAAACAGCGGTTTTAAATTAATAGTTATTGCTTTCATAATTGTGTTTCTTTTGAAATATCTATATTGCAACATCATATTGTTAAACTAGGATGATTATCCTGTCACAACTGATTCCATTCTTCAACAATAGCTTCGAGTGAATCAGCAACTGTTAACGACATAGATGTTTAAAAAAAAAAAAAAGAGAAACATTTTGCAAGAATCGCTAGATTAATGCATTCGAAAGTTTACTATTCAAATTATTAAAAGAATTATTATAAAATAATGATACAGTGGAACAAGAATTTTTATCATGCAACATGCAGTTTAATGGCTTTGAATAAAAACTTATGTAAAATTGCATTTGTTCGTTGATTAGTGGATCCGTAATTTAATGCATGTTTTCTGAAGGAATAGTTTCATTGACTGGCTGCATGATACATTAACAAGAATAGCAGTTCGCCGAAATGCCATTGAACTGGTCATTAAGCATTAATATTCTACATTGTTGCTGCTTCTAATAATCCTGGCAGGCCACTTGTTCCATAGCATGAATAATTAAAAGTCATTTATCACTAATAACTCCTCGTGCTGACAAAATCTGGAGGTTTTTATTGAATATTTTCTATTAACATGACGACAGGATACTAATTCATTAACAAGTATACTGTACTTTGTCTTTTCTTGTGAAGTGAATGACTCTACTGAAGAAGCAAACGTGGTTCATCTGTTTGAGGTCATGCACTGAGATAACACTTTAATATGAGTGATCGGAAAACAAAACTCTTTTGTCGTGAAAGAAGTGCAACAGCACGCCTTCACTCGTCTGTAACGAAGTTTCTACAACTCTAGGCGATGAGGTGACGGTTGGCTACTTCGTGCTATTCGTTTAAATGACGTCAAATATAAATATTCGTGTCCAGTCTAAATTTATTCACATGCTATTAAGCAATTTCCATAAGAATTTTTGGTTATATATGTACGGATGTAGCAGATAATTTGCCAATATTAATTATCAACGCCGTCGTCGACGCAACGCGACGCGAATTTCTTTAATTGGAATAGTTTTGAAAAAAATTTCGATTCCATATTAAAAATAAAAATACTAATAATATGATTAATATTAAATAAATTATATGAAACGATTGCTTATAAATTCAAAAACTTATTTTATGTTCAACCCATCAGTAATTCTGTATTTACAATGCAAAATATATTTTGACACTAGAAAAGTTTGGTGCATGAACATGTTAGAGTAGTTGGTGGCTATCTGTTTGGTAAAAACATTCTCTTGTACTTGAAAGTTATGGGATCTATTCTGGTCCACACCTCTACATTTTTTCCAGGGAGATGTAAACAGATCTGTCGCTTCTTTTATCTACCCAGTCGATCAGGGAAGTCAAGAATCGGGATCCCCATAATAGATGTGAGTGGCTGGTAATGAGTCTTGGTTGCTAAGGGAGGTGTCTGGAAGGCTCCTGTTTAGTAATCAAGATTAGTCTTCGAGACACCTCGCTCAATAACCAAGAATTAGAAAGCAGCATAAAATAGAAGACCTGTTAAAGGAGATAATTCATAATAAAATCAGCAATATATATTACAATAATAAATTTGATAAATATGAATTATGAAACAGAAATCTGCGTTTAAATTTTCAAAAACAATTATTTGTAATGAACGCATGTAACTGGAATAAGCGATAGAGAGAATTCGAAATTAATTTACTGTTATTTTTGAATCCATTATATAGCCTACTAATGATACCAGTAATGGTATCAGTTGGATAGAAGAAGTGGGAATAGTGAAGGCGAATGATTAGGTTAGATTAATTTATTTACGCTTTTTATGTCACCAAATCTACATGAAGGATATAACATGGCAGGCCATTTATGAACTCATCATGAGCTGATTATATCCGTAATGACATCGACGGTGCTTTGAAGAGAATGAGAATTAAAGGACTGAATACGAAACTGTCATGAACAGAGTTGGTAAAATATTAACTTTCCATCTGGCTAGCTAGAATCAATTCCTAATATTCGAACTTCCAGATTTTTCGAGAAAGGATTTGGGTCTAGTATATCGAATACTATCTTTCTCTATTTCATAATGGATGTATTCTGGAATGGCTCTTTCACTTGGTTACTGATTGGAAAGCATCTTCTCCCATTTCCATTCGATTGGCTACTAAGCGGAAAAGATTTTCCAATTTCCATACAAGGCCGCCCATAATCATATGGGATTGGTATCAAATAAAGAATGAGGTTAAGCAGAAGAAGCCCAGCTTCCTCATAAAAAATCTTAAGGCTCGAAATTAAACACAGCTTCAGCATGGAAGTGCTGCATATTTTCATGTAAAATTAGAAAAGATCGTAAAATTCTTAAACAAATATTTAAACTGAAATTAATTTCAAATCACTTTTTTCAGTTTTATGTCGCTTCCCACCTGAGAAAGTAGCCTATTAAGTAACACGGTCATTATAACCTCCCTTCTGAGCTTTCAGTTTGGATTCTAAGTCTGTCCTTGGCGGCTGAGGGTGGACTCCGACAAGCGTTATATAATGATATAATTCTTGTCAGAATCAGCTGGTAGATGAAGAATGGGGAGAAACAAGCAAAACCTGGATTTTCACTTTCAGCCCATTAACTAAGAGCTAAATTATATTTTGTTTTTTAATGTTAAGATGTAGAACATTTCACAAGGATAGCGTGATATTTAGAAAAAAACACTTTTTTAACTTAGGCCTATATAAAATTTGGATCAAATCTTAGAATTTTTCTGAAATTCCTGATATAACCCACTGATTTTCATTCATCGTCTCTTCAGACAGTTCTGTCACGATCTAGTCAACAATGACAAGCAAAATAAAAATAAATTGCATTACCCCAATCGCAATACCAAACCT
This sequence comes from Androctonus mauritanicus, assembly GCA_011317285.2. Taxonomy (NCBI): domain Eukaryota; kingdom Metazoa; phylum Arthropoda; class Arachnida; order Scorpiones; family Buthidae; genus Androctonus; species Androctonus mauritanicus. The sequence continues at coordinate 4,980 of WUQG02248518.1, read as the reverse complement.
CAAAATTTTAAAGTATAAACAACTAAATTTAATCGATAATTTTTCTTTTATAATGTTCGGATTATTAAAAAAAAACTATTTATTGAAAATATAAAATAATTATTTTTTCCGTAATCTGTTATCAAAGATATTTTGCATTCATTAAAACATGTGATCGATGGCTTTTTTAAATCTATGTATATTTGAATGCTGAATTTAATTTTTCTTTATGATGATAATGAATAATATTCTGCAAAATATTCTATATTATTTTTATATAATCTAGAGCCTAGATATTTTTAATACTGTTTATACTAAATACTTTTATATTAAATCAATTTCTAAATCTGCATGATAGAAACCGGAGATATTGATCATCTATAGATTTGCTTTAGCAGAAGAAAACTGAGTATATTAGCAGTAGAAAATGCTATAAAAACATCTCATGCTCGACCGATGATGCATAGCTTTTGCCTGTTTTGATATCTGATGTTATTCATAATTTACGAAATATCTCTTTTCAATACTATAATGTAATTTATTTTCATGCAAGAACTTCAATTTTAGAAAATCGTTTATTAATTTTCGATGCATTGTTTAATTTATTTTACTATTTCTCTTAAAAATATAGATTTAAGTAGGTAATTCTAAAAAAAGAAGATCCTGTAGAATTAATGAGTACAGTATAATAAAAAAAAAAAAAAGAAAATAAAGCATTTAAAAAATGCGGAAAGAAATCGCATGTATGTTTGGCATATTCCAAATAGTATAATTATAAAATATTTTCATGTCTGTTCTAATAATAAATGAGTTAATTGTTATATCTGTTAAAAAATAAAGATCGTCACTTCTGATATATTACGATTCCAATTATACATGAAATTCTTTTGAAATTCTCAAATTTAGTAAACTATGTTCTGTTTTCATGTTTTATGCTGCATTTCATTAATAGTATATTTTCTCCGATTGTTTTTGCTCTTTCCATCTGATGGATATTAAGAGAAAAACAATTCTGTATCTTAAGTTATTCACACTTGTAATGCAGGTCAATTAGTTACGTGGAAGAAGAAAATCGACCACTCAGACCTAGAATGCAAGAGAAAAACTAGTGATTTGCTGAGAATGCCTCCTTCTAATCAATAATAATTATTATGTGCAGCCATTTGGTCAACTAATGTATTCATCAAGGCATTAAAAATTTTTCCAACTAACTTCTATGTCAATTATATGACAATATAGTAAAGCGTTAGCTCGCCATCTGGAAGATCCGGGTTTAATTTCGAGGCTCTAAATTTTTTTAGATGTTCGGTTCAGGTACATTGAATTCCATCCTTAATCTTACGGCTGACTCCATTACAGGTATGTGCAGTCCATGGTGGGCATTGGAATACCTCACTTAGTATCTAATAGCATGGAAAGCGGCATAAAACAAGATAGAAGAAGAGTTAACTTCTTTAGAGAAAATCTTCAGTAATTCGAACTGTTTTTTACATATACTATATATATATTTTTTTTCAGATGAAAATATTTGATAAAATTTATTGTATAATTATATATGCATTTGTAGTCTTTATATATAATAGTTATTCAAATTATGTGTTTATACTTATCTTTTTCATTTAAAAAACAAAATATTTACGTTAAACATTAAATATATTTCGTTACCAGCATCATCTGTTTATCTTCTTGTATTTTTTATCCTTATGGGATTAAAAATTTGATGCCAATTTTTTTCGCTTCCTTATAATCATTTTAAATGATTTTTATGCTGAGCTCTAAAAACGTACTTTTTTATGTAAGTTCCGTTCAGAGAAATTTATTGAACAGCTGTTGAAACTTCTACAAAAGACGGGCTGTAATAAAGTGTTGCACAGCTGTCAAAGTACTAATAAAACGACTGTTTTGATGTACAATATTTTAAAATACGTGTAGTTTGGGGTCATTTAGCCAAGATATCTTTTATTATTATTACTGATTCTATATTTCTTATACCCATTTAATATTTCATGCTGACGAAGCTGAACTAGTGATATCAAGTAGCCACTGAAATAGGAGACTATCGAGATTTGGCCAGACTCACAGTAGAATCAGCTGTGTATTGATTGAAAGATGAGGATTATCTGGCCAGACCCAGAGACTTTCCTAAAAATTGAGAATGGAACCCAGAGTTTCATGAACGATTGGTCATCTTCCACTGATCGTAAAGAATTTGCGATCAGATTCTCTTAATATAACTACTGGAAACTTCATGAAAAAATCTTTAAGGATTTTTTCATGAAATTTTCATTCAATTATGTTTAAATGTGATACCAAAAATTTTATAATAAAGTTTTAAAAATTAATATGTCTTAAAGAGTTTAATAGCATTTAGCTGAGTTAACATTTAGTTGAGTTAACAATGCATTAAATTTTGTTATTTAAAAATTCTAATACATTAAAACTAACATATATTCGAGTTCAGAAACTATAAATAAATTTTATAGTTTCTGAACTCCAATTTGAAAATATTTGTGTATAATTGTATTTAATAACTCGGTATAGTTCTTCTCGAATTAATCGGAATTAATAAGACTTTTATTATAGTTTTCCAAGAAAATAATTTTATGTAGACTGTAACAAATTATATATGCACATTATATATATTTTCATTCCACAAACACGTTAAATAAATCAGTTAAGATATTCAATTTGCTGTGTTATAGCCTAGAACATTTTACCTCAACTGATTTAATAAATTCTAATGATTATAAAATTTTATTAAAATAATTAAAAATTCTAATGAATTGTTTAAAGTTGACTGTCAGATTTGTAAAAATTTACACTTACTTGTTAGATTCATAGCAGAACATCAAAAATTTCGAATTTCTTGTTTTAAAAATTCAGGGAAATATTTTTAGCAGATAAATTGAAATAAAATTTAAAAAAATACTATATTTAAAATAATTTTTATATACGTTTTGGTCCATTTTCTATTAATTAATTGTAAAAGTTTGCTGAAAATTATTCTAAAAAACTGATTTAAATTAAAAAGTTAATTTATTTTTATTTTTATTAATGATAATAAATATTAGTCTATTCATTATTAATATATACTATAAAATCTGTATAAAATAATTATTAAACTTTAGAAAAACAGATAAAATTTAAAAAATTATAAATTTTTTTTTCATCTATCATCATCCATTAACAAATTTTTATGCATTAGAAATGTTTCAGAAGAATTCCGTTTTTTAAATGAGGTAAATGGAAAATAAATATACTTAATAAAAAATCGGACAAAATAAAAAAAAAATTACAAACAAATTAAATTCAAATTTTATAAAAAAAATCATAAACTTATATTTAATTTTTTTAATCTTCTAGATTTAATAATACAGAACTTGCTAATAAATTAAAAATTTTTTATTTAATTAGATTTTTTCATTTGAAGTTGGTTTTATAATATTTCCAAAATTGATCAAAAATTCATGGAAAAATTCATAAAATTGGATAAAATTTAAACAGTAAACAGTTTATTTAAATTATGATAAAATGACTGAATAAAAAAAAAAAAAAACTATCTAGTAATATAAATTTAATGTATCTATAGAACAATCCATAATAGTAGTAGTTTTATAGCAGCAGTTTAGTTCTTTATAGCAATGTATAAAAATTCATAGAAATATCAGTTTTTTTTCTTAGAATAACATTCAATTTTTATGTTTATATTTAAATTATATGCAATTCAGTCATAGTTATGCAATACTTATTATGCTGTAATTTTTATTATATTTTGAACTACTTAGCCATAAAAAAATTTTAAGATAAATATTTAGATTTTATTATTATTTACTTGAAGCAAATTAGTTTAAGTATTTTTAGTTGCAAATTTAATCCATTTAAAAGACAAAATTGTTTGATTCATGAAAAGAGATTTTATAAAAATTTATGATTAATAATAAAGAAAAAATAGCTAAGTTATATAAAAAATTTTATTAAGACAGTACAGTATGATGTTGTTTATCTAGTAAAATAACTTGCAAGCTATTATAAATGATTGCTCACAAATAAAAAGACGTTCTAGCGCGAAAATTCTCAATAAAGATACATTACTTTGTTCCTCAATATTGTTTTTAATTTTTTGAATAATTCGAATAAATATGATCATTATAATACTTGCTTATAATGAAGATCTGTGGTTGAACGTTCTGTTTGTCAGCATAAGCAAACCTAGAATGTATCAATAATTAGAGTTTTTATACTCCGTACATCATTAGGGTGCTTTTGTATGTATAGCATCATTATGAGAAAAAGTATTAGAAGCTTCACCTTCCATTATTCGAGGAAAGTTGCTATATTGTGCCATAACAATGTTAGTTATCTTGGCTATGCAAAACAAGATCGAAAATGTGCAAGATACAGTGTTTTTCCTAAATCGAAACTACTAAACGATAATTTGTACTGTTTCAAAGTATAAAATCTATGCATTAGCTACAAAAACGCGGTGATATAACATAGTTTTCATTATTCAGGTTTCAATTTTTTTCCATTTTTGTTTTGATATTGATATATAGGTCTGTTTTAAATGTAAATTAATTGTAGTATTTTTTGTAAAAAAGATATATTTAGCGACATCTCCGCTTCATTAAGTAACAACTATACACCCGAGGAAAATATATTTTGCCACTTAATGTGTATTTTAAAATTATTATACCATAGACTCTTGATTATCCGGAATGAATGGGAAATGAGAAATCTCGGATAACAAAAATCCCGGTTAGACCATTATATACAAAATTGAAAGAGTAGGTACAGTATTTTAAAAGTTAGTGTTTGCTTTATTTATTAATGCTTGAAATAAGACCGTAAACTCGCCTGCTTCGTCTTTTCAATAGCCTTTCGCCGAATGGTGCTGCGTAGATTTCTCAGGATTAATTTTTTCCACGCAGTTACTGTCTTCTTGGTGTTCTAAGTAATCAAGAAGAGCTTCGACATGTTCTTTTTCGGGCGCTTTCTGTTGTT
>WUQG02248407.1:0-20473 GCA_011317285.2 Androctonus mauritanicus | reverse complement strand
TAGTGTGTACTATATTTATACAAACAAAATCCTGCCTTAGTGCTACTAACATTTATATGTATTGATTATCAGGCAGTGTTTATCATTGTGTTTTCGTAAATAATGTTGAGTACAGTATAACAAATTGTTCATTTGTCAAAAAAGTTTCACAAAGATTTCTTGGATTTTATGTATAAGTGTGACAAAATGACACTGGGGGAATAAAAATAATAATGTACAAATGTAAAAATGTATAAATAGAAAACATTCAAGTGGGATGATTTTACATGCAAAGTCAAAAGAGTACAAAACACAATGTACAAGTGTGAAAAACATAGAAATGAGAAATGTATAAATGGGGTTCTACTGTATCTACATTTGCTAATAAATCTTTTTATTTGCATTTCAGTTTTTAAAAAAGGAGTACAGCAATCATAACTAGTGATTTGTTATTTGTCTTTTAATATTGGAAAGGCAATATATATAGCTTTTATTATATTTGGTTTATGACTGGACTGTATTTTATTTAGCCATAGGTTTTTTGGTTTATTTATATGTTTTTAAGCATCAGTTGTTGTCATGGTTTTGTTTTTAAGTTTTTTGAAAATTGTTCTGTTCTAAACTCTTCTGTTCTATTTTATAATTTTTTCTGTTATTTGGAAGAGCCTGATGAGGACACAAATTACGTCAAAAGTGTTTGCCAAATAAAAAGCAAAGTTTTTTAATACCATACTGCAGTTAGAGCTGTTTTCTTTAAAGTCATTAGAAGTTGGTTTTTGCAGTTTTAAAGAATTGAATGTAATTGTATAGTTACAAAATAAATATTACAGGAATACATTAAATCATTATTCAAAATTTAAAAAATGGATTAAATAAAAAATCTTGCATCAGTATATTAAAGTATATAAAAATAAGTAAATTTATTAAAAGTTTTTCTGAATAAATATAATTAGAAATTTAATAAATAAATATAATCAGAAATTTAATAGTTTGTAATTAGTAACTTAATTCTAGCACAAATGAGCAGGCTAGGGATTAATTCTCAAAAACTTTTTTTTTTTAACTGTTATAAAAAGTTTTTTGAGAATTAATCCCTAGCCTGCTCATTTGTGCTAGAATTAAGTTACTAATTACTTAAATTACTGTTCAGAGCGGTGAATTACAAGCTTGAACGTTATCGAATCTTAATAGTTTGTTACAGTGTGACATGAAACCAGCAATGGCCATACTGCAAAATGATGACCTATTTTTAGAAATTATTAATTATCAAAATTACAGTATTTTATAACATGAATGATTTCATTTGGACTGTCAGTCTGCAAATATTTCTTTATCAGCTGATTTTGATGTTCTGAAAAAAATATTCAACCTTACTACTGAGAGTGGTGAAATGTGCACTCTCAGTCTACTGTAATCACTTATGGATTAATTAACTAACTAAATAACTATAATATAAATTTTATCTTAAGTAGATTTTAGGTTATTTCATGTCATAAAATGTGTATTATTAATAGATATTATTTTTCCAGTTGTTGTTTATTGTATTTTTATAATATTTGATTAAAGTTGTTACTAAATGTTCTTGCTATTCCAAATTCCATAATGTTTGTAAGTTCTATGTTCAACTGATAATAGTTGCAAGACCAAAAGTTTTATTGATATACAGTTTTTATGTTTAGTAAAAAATTTCCAGCTTTAAAGGATTGATTTGTTTTCGTTCTGAAATTTCCCACCATTTGATAAACCTTTCTCAAGGGAGTGATTGATACTTATCCCTTTCAAGTATAGTCAATGCTTCTTTTAGAAAGCCTTTTTTCTGACATGTAGGATTTTTTACAACTTTAGCCCCATTCAATTGTCTATTTTAACTTGGTATTCAAAGAATCTGTTTGATAAGGTAGTTATTCACAAGTAGTCTCTTTGTATATCTTTTTTATAGTCCACAAATTTTGATTTTCGAATTTCTTTTAGTTACATCTACATATTCTTCAAAAGCATCCAGGATTTTTTTGAACATGGAGATTATATGAACACCTGTCTGATGGCCCTCATTATAGATGCCTAAATCTTTTCTAAGGGTGTCATATATGGTGGAATTTCTCTTGGGTATAAGCCTAGTATTAAGTTTAAATGCAATTGCTTTGTTGCTTTTTGTATTGCATAAATCAAAAGTTACTGGCATAAACTAAGTACAGTCGACTCCCGATTTATCGGGTTGTGGCTTAACCGGTGTTCGCCAAAAAAAAGAAAAGATTTACATTTATCGCAAGAATCTTCAGCAGGCACATGAATTTGTACTGTCAGATTATTCAAGTTCTACATATCAAATAAATAAAGCACTCATGCAAAGAAGGTCTTTTATACCATAATAAAAGACTTTCTTTGCATGAGTGCTTGATTTATTTGATATGTAAATGCCAATATTTAGCAAAGTGTTTCTTTCTACATGTTGTTCAAGTTGTTTTGTGTATGTATTTTTTTGTTTTTTTGTTTGTTAATACAGTTGATTTGAAACTTTTATATTAAAGCATAGTTCCTGAAAATACAGTACAGATAAATTGCCACGTGTGGATCTGACGGACGATGTGAACAGGCATTAGCCTACCATGGTTAAGTGGTTATTATCCACAGGTAAGAATGGCAAAGTGAGAGTCGTTTTGACACAAACTATGGTTTGTGTAAACCTTAGATCTTTATTGAGAGAGAGTTACAGTTACAAAGACACATTTTTCCTTTATGGAGGATAAATACCTGATAAATGGCATATAAAAGAAAATTGTTAATCTGTTCACAGGATGTCTCTTCTCTCTTCTTTATCTTCTCTGTCGTTTCTCAAATTAAGTCGAACACAGTCTTTAGTCCAATATATGGTGGCACAGTCTTTAGTTTGTACATACTAATTGTTAAATATTATATTTTCAAAATGTTGGCTATTCATGTAAATCAAGATGATGATGCCCTTTTTCACAAATAGGTACTTCATCAGAGTGATGCTGAGTTCTCTGCCCAAGATGTGGGTTTCAGAACAACCAGGTTGAAGATCGTCTAACTGCACTCTCTCTATGGCCAGCAACTAACTCTCTTCTCTGAAGTTCCGTGTCCGACTGCGACTTTTCATGCCTATTGACCATCTTCTCTCTCTTTTTCCCTCCATGATAGATGCTCTTTTTTTTTCTTTGTTGCATTCCTTAGGTCTCATCTTCACACCATGTTACCTGATTCTTTTCTGACATTGTAACTCACTAATTGCTTAATTTAATTGAAAATAGAAAAGGATGGAGAACTTCAGACTCATAAAGATGACAAACAAATGTGTTGCCAATTATTCAAAAGTGTCACTTATAGTTAAGCCACGATTAGGTGTAGAGTGACATCTTACAGAGGGTCCGAACTCTGTGTTCTCATATTTTCTTTTATTTTACAATACTTAATTATTTTTAATATGAATTATTTTCCTTTTAATTCAATGTCTGAAATACATTTACATATCTATTTGTGAGATTGACGTGTAATTGGCCTGTTAAGACAGTGCAAGATGGATCAACATCCATATATTTTTATATTTTTATTTATAGAGGTTTTCCAGGACCTCACATTAGCATCAATTAAAAAATAATTCATTAATTGAATTTCCTAAAAATACCAAACTGAACCCAAATATTAAAAAAAGAAACAATTATTAATCCTTCAATTACTGCATAAATGAAAGATTGTTTTTATAAAATAATATCCTTTTCACTTTTATAATACAAAGTCCTCCATGTACATTACAATTGTGTTCCTAAAACACAATTTATCAAAACAATGAATATCAGGCATCAATTTTCTATTGAACTAATGTATTATGTGAGAGATATGTTCCATATAAATTTGAATTTTTTAGTTGGTCTGGAAATGTATAGACATATGAATAGGAAATACTTATTATATTCATTAAACTGTAATATAGTATAATTATTATCTAATTAAAAATTAGAAAATATACTATGAAATTATTAACAGAACAAAAATTTATCATCATCCTTCCTATTACAATTGCTTCTTTTCAACATCTGAAATCACTGCAATTATAGCTGAAATTTCTGCTGCTTCTATGATTAGCTATTGAATTTGAGATTTTCCAGTTTTAGTTTTGAAAAAGAGTCCAATTTCATCTATTTGCCACCACAAATCCTTGCATGAAAAATCTCACAATAAAAGACAAACTATTTTTCATAAGTCATGTTATATTAACAAAATGATTGGACAAGTGATCATTACTCTGCAGAATGATATACTTTATATACAGTATGCTATTATGAACTTAAATATAGAAGAAGAAAGAAAAAATTTGAGAAATAGATATGTACATTCCATTTAAATTATATAAGTACAAATATATTCAATATATTATTAGTTTACTGTCCCTAATTAATCAAAAATGTATATGCGAAACAATGTATACTGCCATGAAGTATATCGAGACCCTGTATTTAACTTATAGTATATTTTCTATATATATCTATATATCTGTACATGTATACAGTAGACTCCTGATTAATCTGGTTAATCAGGAAATTAATTTCCCTAGATGATAAATTTCCCAGATAATCCACAAAATACTCAAACAAAAAGAAAAAAAAAATTACAGACAATATGCATTTACTATTAAAAAATAAATAAATTATACATATGAATATATTTATTCATATTCAAATTTTCTATTATTTATTGATAAAGAACCAATAAATTTGTTTACCTGTAGCAAGAAATTATTGCAATATTTGTAATTTTAATTTGATTCTAAGTTTGATTGCTAACTGTCTAAAATATAATAAAAAAACCTAATCTATTAATCTGGGGGCATTTAAAACATTTTCAAATATCACTTCTAAGTTAAAAAATTCATAAATATCACTTCCAGATAATCCCCAGTTAATCCTCAATCTGGATAATGGGGAGTACTGTATATAATAAAAATATAGAAAAATTTCTTCTTTTTATAAATTTTTTGAATTTAATATCTAACAATGCTTTCTAAAAATTAAATTAAACCTTTTTAATAATTTATAATCAAATATATACATTAGTATTTTATCTCTCAAAATTCTTTATTGCTAAATAAGTACTTTTAAATTTTATTGTAATGTTAATTCATTGCAATTTGATGAGAAATGAACTTTAGAGACTAAGCATTTATTAAAGAGTTGAAAATTGGATGTAGCCAACTTAAAAAGAATATAAAATTTTATAAATTGATTTATAAAAGACAAAAGCAAATAGAACTAAAAATAAAGTTGCCAATTTTTTAAGAAATTTGTTATGATTATAATAAAATGTTTATTTGAAAATTTTTAAATCAAATGGAAAAGAACCAAACATTTTAATTAAATTAAGGAAACCATATTTGGAAAAGTATGGTATTCTTTTTCCAAATGTTTTAAGTGCAGAGATCAGGTTTCTATCTTAAATTGACTGTTCTCACATCTTTATAATCAGAATGAAAATAATTGCTATATTGTTGTTAGAAATATTTCTCTAACATTTCTTTCAAAAACATATTTTCAAACAGTTATTTCAAAAGTTATATGATTTAATTATATAAATTTTGAAAGAACTTTTGTTTCACAAATATAAAGAGAAAATTTACTAACTTTTATTTAAATTTTCTTAATTATACCTTTAATTATAAACATTGTAGTTAAAAAAATTATTTTAAATTACTAAAACTAAAATAAATAAACGAAACACGTAAAAATATTAATAAAATTAATTATAGTTATCTGTTTTAATCTATATCTATTATATATATTGTTAATAAAATTATACCAACATATATATATCTTAGAACGCTTCTGTTTTATTTGTTATAATTAATTTAATTATTTTAATTAAAGAATTTGGAAACGTCATTAATTACAATTTATTGACGATTTAAAATATATATCTTTTGTTTAATTAAAAACGTTTTATACAAATTGAATATAGTATTTATTTGACAAATACAATATTATTACAATAATTAAAAAGAGAAAAACCTTAAAAACTCACCCCATTTTTGGTCAAATATAGGAACCATGGTGTAATATTAGTATCCTATTTTGTACGTTCGAAAAAGAAACATATAAACTTATTGTTAAATAACTAAAAAAACAGGGAAAAAGCGTCCAAAGACACTTCTCTCAGCTGTTAAGTCTCCACTAATGTGGACGAAGGGACTTGACAACAAGCTGAATTTGACGTAAACGACATTTCCACCAATCAGCGTTCAGTTTCTCTACCTATCGACTAAGCACGTAAATGTTGGGAATATTCCCTCTTCGTAGGGAATTTATCAATTGCTTAACGAAAAGAAAAAAGTTGATTTCTATAGATAAACCTTAATCATCTAAGTTTTTTATTTAATTTCTTATCTTTAGCGAAAGAATTTTATTGTTATCATTAAATCGTTATATAATAAATAAATAATATATATACGTATATTTATTTGATTTAATAACGACAGTCTTCCAAATAATTATTTCATCTTTTGTTACCATCTTAGACGTAATTGTCGCTTAACAATTTCTATTTATAATGCAGAAGGGTATTTTAATTTTAAAAATAAAATTTTACGTAACAGAATAAAATTGAGAAATGTATATAAAATAAATATAAAAAATAATCTACAATTAAATCTTATTAATTAAATAGTATTTAGTATTTTATAAAATGAAAATATAAAAAATTTAATATTTAATGAACTTTTACGAAGAATTTTTTAAATGTCACATTTAATAGTTAAAAACTATTAAATGTGAATCGAATCGAATTTAATAAGTTAAAAGAACTTTGGAATTCTTTAGAAAATCTACTGAAATTTCAGTAGATCAAATGATTGATTTTTTTTTTATTTTCGAAAACTCGCGGATATCCGATTTATTAAATAAAACTTTTTCTTCGATTAAACTGGAGAATTTCCTACAGTTTATTATTATTTTTATTAGTTGCTATAAAATGTAGTTGCTTGTTATATTTATTACTTTTACATTTTGCAATTAAGAATTTTTTAACGCATTAAAAATTACTGAAAGTTATACTGTTGCGATTTTTATATACAGTAGTTGGCATTTTTAAACAATGACGTTAATAACTTCCCCCCCCTAATGTGTGTGTGTGTGTGTGTGTGTAAAACAAATTAAAATATATGTTTTAAAATTAATTTTAGATCTAATAAGAAAATTACCTACAATCAAGTTGTCGCAGTGTAAACCTTAATTATGATGAATTACTGAATAAGCAATCATTTTTTTATTATTTTTTTATGTGTAAAACCTAAAAACATGATTTTATTTTTATATAAATATTTCGAATCGAATTTTAACGTTAAAAATTTCCATATCTGTACAAAATACACGATTGGTTTTTACTATATATTTCTTGCGATAAAGAGATAAACTTTTGTACTTTTAATGTTGAATCCCGCTAGAAGTGAGGCCCAACATATTGCCTAAAGTGAGCCCCTAGATAAGTGGTGCCCGAGGCTAAGTTTCGTTACTTCCAATTAAAAACTAGAAAAAAAATCCTTAAAATTTTGAATTTACTTGATATATTATAATTTTTTATTACGGATATCATCAAATATATATAATATTTCTATAAAAAAAAAGAAAATATTAGGCCTATATAGAAATAAAGAAAAAAAATTTCTATTGTTATTGCAGTATAAAAATAATAGAGTGTAAAAGATGATGATGCTGACATTCGATAACGACACAATAAAAGATAAAATAATTATGACAGTGATATTAAATAGAAAGGATGAATAAATTTTTGAATATGCATAATTTCTGAATTTTAGTAATTTATAAAGCAGTTTTTTTTTTTACTCTGGAATTTTAAATAGAATAAATTTTTAAGAAATCTGCTGATACTTAAAGCTGCTTTTATATATATAGCGAAAGAAAAAGTATAACTGTCATTCATCACGTTAAGTTTTTGGCAACAACAACATTTCTGGATCCCCGCATCGTCCTTGTCTTGGATTCCCTGCAGCCTTAGACGATATTAAAGACTCTTGATAAATTTAATTTTTTATTTTTTTCCCCTTCCTTCTCTTTTCATCTAAGTTATGTTTCTCAACTGACATCATAAGTTACAACAATATTTATTTTAAAAATATGTTTACGAATGAAGGAAATGGGTCTTTAAATTCTTAAAATAGATAATCAATTTAGATCATCTGTAATAATTGACGCGATAAATAACCTTGTAATGATTTAAAACTAGAAAATCAGAATCCGTTTCTATTCAAAGGAATTAAAGAGATTAAGTGCTCTTGAACCGAATCTTCTATTATTAGAATTTTAATAAAAATAAAATCTTTACTTATTAAAGTTGATTTTTGAATGGAAAAACTTTATAATAAAAATTCTATTATTTTTTTTTTAAGAGAAGAAGTCAACTTTTGGCACTTAAAAATATGGTATTGATGATATTTTTTCATATAAATCAGAAATATACGTAAAAAGTTATGCTGCAAATTTTTTTATAAGATTTAAAATAAAGTTGGATATTCATCTAAATTAGATATTTACTGTAAATTTTAGATAAGGATAAGACAACAGGTAAAAGATGTTGAAGGGTCTATGCACCGAAGTCATTGACTTCTACATAATAGAAACACTAATTAACTTAAAATCTGCTAATGATATCTGGTGCTACAGCATATTTTTCTAATCAGTTTATTCGATCTAAATAAATAAATTTCCTGATCATAAACATTTTAGAACAAGAATTTTATAGTGTTTACTTATTTAATAATGCTCTAATTTATATTCTTGTTTATAAAAATCTCAAAATAAACTGTACTTACTTAATTTTATGGGAATGGTATAAGGCTATATAGAACCTTTGGGATTTTACAAGATTATTGTTTTGTAATCAGTAAATTTATAATACATTACTCTATTTATTTGTTCACCTCCATAAATTTTTGTGTTAACAGCATGGTTTCTAACAGTTTGAACTTTAATTGTTTTAATCTTCGGCATGCCATTGAACACACAAATAAGTTGGTGTTAATAAATCTCATAAACGTTCTTGACACCAATTTCTTACAGTGCATAATGACCTTGTTAATTCTATCATAAAGTATATTAACTATCCAGTTTGGTTCATCCTTTTATTAATGAAGAATTCTAATGCTAGATCGCATTCTCATCGTTTTTTTTAATCGAAATATTCTATAAGCATAATGAAAGAATTCAAAATGCAAGGTTTAAAAGTTTAAGCAAACAGTAAACAGTAAAAATTCGGAAATAAATTAGTAGAAACGTCAAAGTTAAATTTAAAGTAAAAATATTAATCAACAAAATTGCGTTACATGCCAAACCATTAAGACAGTAATTTACATTTATTGTAATTAAATATATCCTGTAAATAATAATAAATTATGCATTCAGTCCCTTACCTCTATGGTTTGATATCTCCAAGCAAATGGAACAGTAAATTAAAAACTTCTATGTAATATACTATTCGATAATTTTGTAAACATTTTCATCACTCAATAAGAGATCTCAAAATCTTCTATATGACGTCATTTAGTTATCCTCCAGTTCTAGGTAAAAATATTAGACGTACTACACAGCGATAAACAAAACGTGATATTATGCATGTACTTGTTTAGGTAAAAAGATATTTTAAGAAAAACAAAGTAAAAACGCCTGTAATTTTTTTATTTCTTTTAATTTTATTAATCGAAAAATTATAAATAAAACATTACTTACTAATTTACTTCGTTAATACGTAAAGATGACAGATATTTTTGAAAGGTGTTTTTTTTATAAAATCTTATTAGCCTATATTAAACAGTTAAGAAACTGACAATGCTTAACCTACATTTTTTCCATAAATAGATGTGCAATTTCGCATTTTTGTTTTAAACAAGGCTTAAGAGGGCGGCGGTATGTCTATACATAGATTTTAAACAGAAAAATATTTATTCTTTTCTGAAACTTTAATTGTTTTTAATTATTTTTTTAAGAATATTTTTTTTACGAATATGTAAGCTAAGCAACGATTAAAACTTTCAATCTATCGTCACTATCGTTAGATTTTTATCTTTTGTCAAATGCTTTCAGATTAAACTCGAGTTCTTTTCACGTGATCGATTATAAATATGACTAAATATTTTTTTTTTATATTAATAAAAATGTTAATATATTTAAAAACGAATATTTTTTTCCTTTTTAATTTTAAAATCTACATAAATTATAATAAATTAACCTTGATGAAGTGTTTTCTGTAAGCGACCTTTATAAACATTTTTCTTTAAAGTTATCTTGCTCCTTGACCGCCCTTCGCGGTGGCAAAATAATCAACACACTTCAACAGTAATCATACCTTGGCCTATCCTTGGCCATAATACACGTACAACTTTCCTGAATCTTTTTAAAGTTAAAATACTACCGTTTGTTTTCTTTAGTTTGAAGGAGTTAAAACTATCATAAATTTAATATTGATCATAATTTAGTATATTAAACAATGCTGTGCAAAAAATAAAAAAAAAAAGAATGGATGGCTTAAAATGCTATCTTATAGCAACATATGATAAAACTGTCTTTTTAATTATACTAGACGATACAATTTTTGCATTAAAAAAAGAGATTATTTTAATGATAGCGTATCAAAACTTGAAACATCTTAATCAGATCATGTTAATTCTGTAATGCGTTATTTATAGAATAATAAAATTGTAACCCTATAATGATATAAGCTTGCTAGTTAAGTATTTATAATAAATGCAAAGCATGCATAAAAATAATATGAAAAATTAATGATGAATATAGACATGCTAGCTTACAGAATTTTATAAACTTCATTATCCGACTATCTATATGATCAGCTATAAGTTTTAATGTTTAACATATAATCAGCATCATTTTACATATACTTTGCATAAGGTGACCCATAAATTATATTTATCTAACATCTTTTATGACCGTTTCGAAATATGTGATGGATATGGCACTTTATTAAATTGCAAACAAAAATATCTTATTACTATAAACACATTTGAGCTTAGCTACGTCATTAAAGATGACTTAAAAAGGAAAAATTCCTATGATAAAATTACATGGTGAAAGAATTCTGTTATATTATAACATTCTATTAATCAAAAATCGAAAAAATATATATATTTATATCGTACATATATGATTGTGATTAAATTATAACGTATGACTCTTTAACAAGATGCTGTTTATTGTTGAAGCGGCGTAAAGGAAAATTCTCAAAAAATCGATTTAGCATTATCTTGACCCGGTCCGTTTATGAAACAATAACAAGCAAGGTTGTAGAGATGAATGTAATTTATATGAGAAAGAGATTAAGAAATATTTTAGATAAATATGGCTTTGTGACGTAAAATAATAGGCGTTGGCGAAGTCTTTCCGTTTTAGCGCTCGTTGACTCTCAGGAAAGGTCAGAAGGTTGTTTTTTAAATATTTCTGGGTCAAGTTTTTCTTTTAACATGACCTCAAAACAGGCAACAGGAAAGATTATATTGTTTAGATGTAGGACTAGGTGAGACAGTTCTATAATTAAAAATTAATTAATTATTATAATGAATGTACTAAATTCTAAAAAACGTTAAATCAAAGTTTTCCATTTAGTACAGTAATCTCAGCATTCATAATTTTAATTTATATTTCAAATTAAAATTTTTGAATCTATTGTTAACCGGAATTTTTATTCTTCTTAATTTTAGAATTATTACAACAGATTAAAATATTTTTACTATAATAATATTTTAAAATGCCATTTGAAAATAATGTAGATTAATGTAGATAATAAAAACTTTTCACTTCAATGATGTTAATCTATACATGTTATTTGTGATAAATGTAACCGATCTTTATTTAGCTTAATATATGCACAGTATATATATATATATTGTTTTTTTCTTTACTATATAAAGTTTTCCTAATAATGATTTGTATTTGAGATTGTTTTTCAGAATATCAGATGGAAATTTAAATAATGTTTGCATTTAAAAAATAATTTTTATAACGCTAAAAATTTTACTAAGAAAATCCATTTTTAGATATGACAAAATTATTCATCACTGACCGTCTTAAAAAGATTTTCTTAAGTCCCACTTTTGACAAGTTTTGTCACGTAAAAGAAAATGACCTTTTCCTTGGTGATAGCTTCATTGCAAACAAGTAATTATTTGCAGGAAAGCCATCTTGATGGAAAAGTATATTTCATAAGGACGATAAAAATCATCAAAAAATAAAACTCGAAAAAAATGTTTTAGATGGATTCAGACTAAACTGATAAAGAAGAACAAGTTTCTTATGGATAAATATTTCTTAATAAAATTTTGAAGTTATTTCTTAAACTGCAAATATTATTCAAATTTTCATTTCATTTTCTGAAAATTTATTTTAATATAAAATTTTTAAGAAAAATATTAAACGAAATGAAGGCTGCACACATTTATCTTGGATATCCTATAAACCTATAAGATATAGAAATAATTTATATACTTCAATGCAAATTTTATTGAAAACAGTTAAACATTAATATATATACACAAAATATAAAATTTAATACTTTGAATAGAAATTTTACTTTTATTAAAATATAAAGAAAGAATTCTGATAAACTCGAATTGTTTATAATTCTTTAAAATAATTTAGAACTTTAGATCATAATAATATTTCACTACATAATTTAGAAGTCTGACTTGTGAGTAAAATAAAACTTATACTATATCGTAAATTAATATTATTTTTATTATAGTTTGATAAATAAAACAATCGCGATATGAAGCTATTATATGGTATATTTAAACAGATATGGCGATAAAATTATCTTGGATATTTAGGTCAAAATATATTTAATTATGTATACGATAAGTTTAATTCCTAAAGAAGATAAGTTAGTATATTTACTAATCCGATTAGATTGTAAAATTTAAGTATGTAAATTCAAATATTTTGATCGATATTTTTATAATTAAATATATATATAAATTATGTCGTTTAAAAAAGTGCATTTTTTTTTGAAAAATTAAAATTGTTACAGAGTTCATAAAGTAACCTTGAATCAATAATAAAATTGGAGAGCTATAAATAATAATCGTGCTTATAATGACAAAACCTCAAAAATTCTACTTAGAACAAAATAAGTATAGCTTTTTTATTAGTCGTAAGTAAAGTTATGAGTATTTTTATATAAAAAGTAAGTATAATATCGTTCATGTGCTGCCGGTACTATACTACGATATAATTGATTTTTTAAAATTTCGGGAATAGCCATTATTTTATCATGTGATCATGCAGATCCTGATGTGATCCTATTAGTATTTAAAACTAATAGGAGCGTAACTTGAATAATTAAGAATTCTTATATGTAATATCTAACAGAGTTAAAAAAATAACCGTTAACAGATGAAACAGTTTTAAGTAAAATTCAAATTCGATCTTAAAAAGTTTAAATGGAAAAAGAATAAATTATTTTCTATAATTTAAGAGCATTTTAATAATTTAGGTGATGTTGATATTCAGAACAAATTTTAGCATAAAATTAGCATCTTCAAAATTATTATACTTGCAGATTTTATATTTCATATAAACTATGAAATATATACATTTTATATACTTATATATTTAATATATAATCATTATATAATAATGTTATATTATATATGATAATATATATAAAACTATGAAATAAATATATTTTATATATATATTTTTATATATTTTATATACTTAGATTTTATATTTCATATAAAATAAATGAAAATAATTATGATATATTTTACTCATTCATATATATTATAAATTCTATGAGAAATTGTTGATTTCATTACTATAATTCACTATCTGAACTATGTAAACTTACTACTTTACTTCTGATTTTTTTACATCATTATTTTCATGTAATAAACATGAAATTTTGTATTTTCGTGATCTAGTTCTACATAGTCTATTAATAATTTATTATATATATTTGTATGTATATCAATAATATTTAATTATTTAACGAGTTATTGTAGAATAAATATTATAACAATAAATTTTTGTATCTATGTGATTTTTCTTCTTTTTTTTTGAATGATTATATATAGTATTTTATAAGATAATTAAATTAACAATTGAAATTAAAAATAATAATAATAATAATAATAATTTATTTTTAAAATGTAATAAGATAATTTAATTTTGAATACATTGAATTAATTGCAATTTTAGTAAACATATTTAAAAATTGATAAGACCCATTTTTACACTTGTATGAGACTCGTAATAAATTTATAATTGTTCATATCAATAATATTCTTTTATTACATGTAAATTAAACTTTTTGCACAAATTTTGTTAATCATAATTATATAAAAGTGAATTTACTTTCATATTTTATAAATTTTATTTTGTAGTTAAATAATGAATAAAAAAAAATGATATGATGGTGAAAGTACGCTATTTAATAAATCAATAAATTTTTAAATAAATGTATAATGTAATATTTTTCTTATTAAATAATTTTATTTAAATATAAATTAAGTTATTCGTGATTATTATAATGATGCAATCGATAATGTAATATGATAATTCTATATATTTCATTCACTGAATTCGTAAACCAGATCTTAAAAAGAGTCTCTTTGAGATAATTTATAAAGAATGAACTCGTTGATAATTTAAAACGATAACGAAATCCTTTAATTTAATGTGTTCTAAAATGAAATTCAGAGTAAGATAATGAATTTTATTTCCAGAGTTAATGAACTGTAATTAAAATACGATTCTTCATATCGAATTTCAACGGTTTGCCAATGATGCTTCTTTTATGCAATATCGTTCGACTGGCACATGAACGACTGCTCGAAAGTATAAAATTTCTATAAATAACAAAAAGACTGTTGTTTTTATAACAAGACGTTAGTCTATTAATATTATAGTATCGAGTGTAGTTTTAAGAAAAAGACTCATTTTAAAATAAAGTAAGATTTAAACAATTCGATCACATTAGGCGAAGAATAATTCATTATTATTTTGAAAGTCAGAATTAACAAAATATTAATAACCTTGAGTTAAAAATAATGAAAAATATTTTTTTTTTAAGGCAGCTGCACTCTTTCATAAATCATTTAAATGTGCCGTTTAGATATTATCTCTTGTCTCGATGGATTTACTTACAAAACTATCATCTGGATAATTATTTATTATATTCCCCATACACATTTTATTGATTTACATTACGTTAAGCACAAATTTTTTAAGTGATTATTTTGAATAAAAATATTCAAAGTTACTTTCTATAAGAATGTTTTATTATATATATTTCGAAACAAAAGCTTATTCAATAACTTAAGAAAAAAAAAACATATCAGAATATTAAAATAATAATTACAGTAATAATAATAATAATAAAATAAGAAATTAAGTAAGAACATAAAATAAATGTTATAGTTCATAAAAATTCATAACCAAATCATATAAAAAATAACGAAATTAATTTTGTAATTTAAATAATATTTGCGAAATATTATAATTCGTAAAATTTTTATTTAAAATAAAAATAGAGGCATTCAAACGGCTTAGATATGAAAATTATATATGGTAGTTGTTTAAAAAATTGTCATCTTTTTAAATTTTCTAATCTTTACTTCAGTATTTTAAATTTCATTTATTAAAAAAAATATGTGTATATACAATAATCAATGTAGAAAATACTCAGAATTTATTATTAAAGATAGATTTTATTTGATCTCCTATCTGATTGAATATTAAAATTAAATGACTATAAAACATTTTAATAATTTTGTATGTGTTAAAATAGGACAATTGTTCTTGATTACTACTGGATTCGCTATTGTACAAGTTAATAGCGTTAGACTTCTCTTGTCGCTTCCCAAGCTATATGTTGGTTAAATCGATCGATCATATCTCTAATTGTCTTCATCGTATTAGATTATGTTATCCTCTAATAGTTTTCCTGTCAACTGTTTGTTTTTGTACATAATTCTTTTCTTTTTTGTTGCATACTCTCTTTGATTGAGTGATTGAATTTCTCCCTATTCTTTCTGTCTCTCTCTGTTTTCATATTTTCTTTGTTTTAGAAAATTTATCCATTTTTAAATTTTGTCAAATAGTCTAACTTTGTTTCTGTGTGGTAAATATATAATTGAATAGTCAAGATTTTCGAAAAAACAAATAATTATTTTCATCTACAGTATTTCAAACTAGTTGGTAATGAAGTATTCAAAGAGAAGCTATGATTAATACCTTACATTGAACCACTGATGAATTAGACTGGACTAGTTTCTTGTCTTCTCATATTCGATACTAACCGGGTCATATAATATATTAAATTATTTATTTATAAAGTCATTATTACCCGCCGACACATCTTTATATATTTGAAAAATTATTTTAGAAGAGAGAAAGTTACCAGGTTAAGAGTATGCTAGAAAATGAAAAATGTGATTATTAAGAATTCGTATTGAAGAAAAAATAAATCAGATTGACGGCATTAGTATGGATTCCTCTTTAGGCCCCAAATTAGCAAATTAGTCATTTCCAGAATAGACAAATTAATAAACAATATTGAAGGCATAAATTTCTATGCTAGGTATATTGATGATATTCAATATATCTAGCATCGAACCTGAACACAATAATTTAATTAATTGTTTAGATATCAACATTAAAAAAATTAACAATAAATTTACCTTCTCAAAATATGAAAAACAATGCAACGTAAAAAGTTGTAAACTTTCACTCATACTCCCCAGTGTACATTAAAAAAAAATATTCATAATGTTACAAAAAAACCCTCAAACGAATGATGGACCAAACCCAAAAAAAAAAAAAAAAACAGAATTAAACATCTAAATAATAGGGAATTTCCGCACAGCTACGATTCAGATCCGAATGATAAAGTCTTCGATCTGCGCATGTACGTGGTTGTGATTCGTATTTGTTTCGGTCGTACCATTGACCGATAAAAACAGTCTTTTATCGTTATGTTTTCAGGACGAGCCGATTCAACCCATAATATTAAAATTCGCTGTCAGCGGTTTAATATAACAGATTATCTTTATTAGAGATAATAGAGAATAGAATAGATATAATTTACAAAAATAGAGAATTTACAATAATACAGCATCTGGTGTCGGTGGTTCGAACTAACTTTGAGTTGCTGAAGCGCTAACTTTCCGAAACGATAGGATTTTCTCGTTTAGTTATCGATCGGAGTTGAGTCGTAGCTGAGCAGAAACTCTCTAATATAGCCTTATTAAAAACTAAACTATTCCTCAACCAATATTAAACAAATAGAAAGAAGAATATTACAATAAAAGATTTAACGTTAAGTCAAAAAGATTTAAAATTTTTCAAGTTCCCATACATCAGTGGCTTATTCGAATTTTTTAAAAATACCGTAAGTTAAAAACAGCGGAAATCCATCTAGCCCCTACATTTCAAAATAAAATTAAGATATCACATTCAGTAAAAATTTAACTAATGTAAAAAACCCTTTTAAACATAACCTATATCTTATATTACATATCATATACCATGCATTCATTTTTTCCTATATAGGTGAAACAAGAAGAAACCTCAATGAATTCTTTGTGGCGAATAGACTAGCAGCTATTCGCCACAAAGACCCAAAATCACCAGTTTACAATCATTGCATAATAAAAAAATTCAATTTAGATAAAATGCAGATCTCTAATATACATAGATGAAAAATAACTTATGCAGAAAAACCAAAGGACATTTCGAAACAATCACCTAATGAACCAAAATAATGGAGAAATTGATCCTATCTGCATCAAATTAATTTAAAACAATCGTAAACACTTACATAGAAAATCCATACTAGTCAAGATATACTCTTAATAAAATAATTGTCATGCAATTACAGCAGAATAGTGAAGTTTTCCTGTTCTGTCCGAAACACCATGGCTTCTTGAAATTTTCAGATTTAAGTCACCGAATGTCAGCAAAAAATTTTCAAATTATAATAAAGCTTTCAATACCTTTTTAAAAAATATAGTTTATACTAAAATAACAGTAAAATGGATATCAACTTTCCCAAACGGACCGATTCCGAAATCGCACTTTTCCAAGGTAATTTTCGATAGACAATAAAACTAAGCAATGTAACATCTGTGTAAGAAAAATTATGTGAAAACTAACCGTAACGTTTTTTCTATAATTTGTAATTCAACATCTTAACAAATGAACTGACGAGGACTGGTGAAACAGGTCAAATACATCGTCAGAGAATTGAGCAAAAAATGAAATAAAACTTTTTCACTTGATTTTTGATTTTGACTTCCTTTCCACAGCTCTTGTTGATTGCTGATAATTTTTCTCATTTCGTCTACTTAGGACAGACTTACTATAGTTTTCTTGAAAAATTAAATGAATTTAGAAAAAAAAACATAATGAAAATAAAACTAAGAACACCTAACTAAGGTTAATATTAAGAATAATTTGATAAATCATCAAGACAAATAAAATAATTTTCTGAGCGATAATACAAGGGAATATCGCGCGCGACAACACTTTTCTACATTAATTATGAGTAATAAATTGCTAAAATCTTAGAATATACTGTGTATTGTATATAAAATGTTATATTGACTTTCTTTCTGGCATTCTATTTTGAATAGGTTCCCACACCATTTCAACTAACGGAAACAAAGTTTTCTTGACGATTTCCCATGATCCTATTAGTGATATAGGTGCCCTGGATCAAAATCGCCCCAGAGTGTGGTGCATATTCTGGTCGTTCTATCTATCTATCTCTCTGTTCCGCTTAAGTTCCTATACCATTTGGACTATTGAAATCAAACTTTGTATGACAAGTTTTCATGAGCCTACGGGTAACATAAGATAACCTGGATCAATCTTGCTCCTGGAAATGGGGCAATTTGGGATCGTAATTTAAAATACTTATTGTATTTAAATCCTTCAGATTGTTGCTGACATTACAATGAGTGACATCAACTTGAAATCAGAGTCTCGCGAGCATGTCATCACTACGTAACAATGGATGATGTCATAAATATCACTATTATAAAATCGTCATTATGAAACATAACAATGAATGACGTCAAAAATCTAACATATGGCATAACAATGGATAATATCCCAGAATGTCACCAGTGAATGGCATCAATATAGTGTAGCAATTAGTGACATCACAAAAGTTCTGACTTATTGCGTCACTATGACATTATCGTTGTTCCCAAAAATTTTGATTTTTCCATTTGTAGTTATCAAATAGTCTTGAAAACCAGAAACTAATATTTCCTTACAAATGGCGTGCCAAAAATGTTTGTATACTTCTAGATATACTGGCTAGTTTTTAATATTGTTGGAAATAAAAACATTAGCTAACTTATTAATACAAAAATAGATATCATCACTGGTCAGACTTTTCGACAGATAGAAAATATTTTGTTGATAATATGATTATCTTGTCTTTTATTTTATATTTGTTTGTTTCCACATTCTTTCTGTGAACTCTGTCTTACTTTCATTATTGAATGTCTACTAGAATATAACTAATTTCGTTAATGAAATATTCCATTCTAATTAATTCGATTCATATAGTAATTTATAAAACATGCAAAAACCAATAAATATGAATACTTAATGAATTAAGTATAATCTCTTTCTTTTATAAATAAAATAATGCTTAATAATTTTTTTCTTCAACATTACAATAAACATGTTAAATATTTCAATAGAGATATTATAAAAACAGCATATTCAAATAGAACAACTTACAAAATCATGATGTCTGTGCGCTCAACTTATAAATTTCAAACTGCAGTAATTGATAAATTTTTATTAAACTTAGGGTTCTACTATTGAACGTGATCTCATGTTTGCATGTTTTGATATGTAGCTTGAACCATTTAAAAATACAAGATATTCAAATTAATCAAATCTTATCTCGTGAATTCAATATAACAATGAAAATCGAAACTTCTAAGGACGTTCCTATGTGGAGAGCATTATGATCGGCAATAACAGATCCCTATGAAGTAACTCTTTAATAATTACCTTTTACGAAATGCGAGATCAGACGGTGGATATATTTTGCCTCTATCCACAGTGGAGTCCAAAAGCTCGAAAATTACATTATTTTATATAATGAATATAAATTAACCCCAACCGTTGATATTTTCAGAAATTAATAAGAGTTTGATTATTATGGTACAGATTCCGCTGTTACTAAGAAACAGGACAATGTAAATATGGATGTATTGGATAGCGCACTGGGGTCCAGGTGTATAAGAGCCTTAGAATTGAATAAGATATTAAAAATTTAATAAGTAAAATAAAATTTATATCAATATTTAATAATGTTTTGGCATCCTCATTAACTTGTATGAATGACATACAGTGGAACCTCGATACTCGAATTTTCGATAAGTCGAAGCAATTTTTGTTTCCCGAATGGCCTTCCAGTAATATACATTTGTATTCGTCTC
>WUQG02248296.1:0-20475 GCA_011317285.2 Androctonus mauritanicus | reverse complement strand
AGTGTCACAACCTCTACTCAGAAAGCAAGTTGGCAAATTTTAAATATTCAGCAAAATTTAAATTAACTGAGAATGGATTGCATAATGTATATAGCAAAGAAATAATTTATTTGATTATGTATTTTATATTTTTAATTAATTAATTATGTTACCTTTTTAATTTTAATTAAACCCTAAATTGTATGAAGAGTTGTTTCAAAATTTTCTTCTTGACTACTCAATGAAAAATAAAGGTTAAAAAATCTCTATATTTTTATATAAAAGAAATGATCATCATTATTATATAATAAATTTTTGTAAATTCAATTGAAAATTAAGACATATCAAATTTTATTTAACTGAATGTTCATTCAGCAAATTTAATTTAATCGAAAGTTTAGTTGGCAAATTTGTCATCAACATCTTTCCAGTGATCATTATAGTACTTGGATACAATCAGGATTCCAATGTTATAATAAATGAATGTTTATAATGGGTTCTAAAAGTGGCAACTATCAAAAGCATCCTTATGATTGACAGCTTAATTAACATTAATCTAACTTATAAATTCATTTAAATTACTTAAAAATTTTTTTATTACTAGCCATGGTGCTGATATCTTGGTGATATAAGAGTTGCTACAAAAGTTGTATTATATATCTGAAATTTCCAAGCAACAGCAGATACTGTTGCTAGTTGCAAATAAAATTAAAAGCTGTTTTATTATAAAAATAAAAAAAATAAATATGAGATAATTTTGAATAATGCAAAACTTGTTAAATGAGAGTCAGTTAATTGAGACTTATGTATACTATACAATTTTTAGATTTTTCTTCATATTGGCTATGTTTAAAGTATTAAGACTACTACTGCCAAAACTATTAGAATATTGATCTAAAGAATTTTTATTAGAATAGTCTTAGAAAAAAATCGATGTTCAAAACACCATTGAAGTACTCTAGACAAGTCTATTTTCACTGATATCAAATTTAAAATATAGTCTAATTCATTGGAAGAAATAAGTAGGATTCTTGAGAAAATATAAGTAATCAAAGAATTAGGATAATTAAAACTATAATGATCTATTGAAAAATATCAGAATGAACTAGCAAGTATAATATCACTTTTAGACAACATTATAAATCATTACTGAAATTTAAATACAATACAAATATGGATACATAGTTTCATTGATGTATTCTATAAACTTTCTATTTTTTTTTTTTTAAATTTTATAGCAAATTAATATAAATTATTTGATATAGTATTAATATAAATTTAATTAACATTAAATTTATAAAAATACTATATCAAATAAAGTTTTAATAATATAACTTTTAAACTATAAATATTGCTTAATATAATATGTTAAGAGTATAAAAATAATAATTTATTTAAATTAAAATATTTTTATATTCTGAAACAAGTCATGTAGTAGTGAATTACTGATATTTTCATTTTTAGATCAGTAGATCATATAGGTATATCATATCAGTGGTGTCTTCATTGAAGTGATCTTTGTAGACTACGTGACAAAGAGAACTAAACACTTTGAACAGTTTAAATATGGTTGAGCATCTGGTGAACTTGTCAAATTGAACTATGAATTACACTTTATCAACACTTCGAATACTCTTGTTACTGTACTTACCTAGCAAATATTATCTAATTTTGCCTAGAGAAAAAATTAAGTGACATTATTCACAAAAAAATTTAATGCCAAATAATCAATTAGTTAATATTTATCAATATCAACTAATTAAAGAAAATTTGTTTGTAATATTGAATAAAATTTTCAGGAAATAAATTATTAATTGCTTTAACTATTTATTAAAGTGAAAAATGTAATTTTTTTTCACATCAACTGTTCAAACTATAACATCAGCTAAAAACCATTTATAAAATTGAAATATTTTTATTTCTTCTGTTTAATAAGGCTATCATTGTATAAAAGCTTTGGGATCAGAGAGAATACAAACAAAGATGATAACAACAGAACAGCAGTTACAGAAACACATTAAATAAGCAACAGAATCTTATTCAAAATTATCCCCATTCTTTGTATATTAATAATAGTATTACAATTTAAGATTAAAAATTTTGTAAAAAAATAAAAAAAAACAGATTTGTAAATTCTTGGACAATATCAGATTCATACAACATAGAGAAAACTTCAAAATATCATATGAGATAAATTCATCTGGAATCTGAATTAATGGTATAACATACATTAGTATGTATGGCTAAGGAAGACAGAGGCATGGGAAAGCATATATATTTCAATCATCTAATTTTATTATGTTATAATATTTTTTAAATATACAGTACTTTATCCTTAACATAGTTTCAGAATGTTTTGATGTAAGATGCATACTTTTTATGTAAATACAAAGCAATATTTATTATAATACTGAAGCTAAAAAATATAAATCAATAAAAAATTACACAAAAAAGTACTTTAAGATAGTAATATGAAATTCTTTTAATAAAAACAAGAAATGTTTTTGAATTTTAGTTATCAGTAAATTCTTATATATAGATACTAGGGGAGGGGTAGAGCTTCTAGTATTCTATATATAACAGTTAAGCAAGCACAATAATAACCTTATGCTTTCATCATTTATTTAATACATAATATTCATACAGAAAATTAATATAATTAATTTATATTTAAAGTGATAAATTTTCATTAATGTATAATGTTAATTAATAAATATAATTTAAGATCATCATCATACATAAAAAACTTAATTACTAACTCAACAGACAATGGCACCATAGCCTTGATTTAAAAATTAATCGTTAAAAAATCAAAAAGTTAATTTCAAAATTTTGACACTAGGAGTTAATTTGGCTGTAGGTATTTGGTTTAATCTGATATTAATTCCCTAATTAAGTTATATTAGAGTTAATATTAAATTTCTTGAATAGTTAACTGTGGATAGTAAAATTATTGTATCTCATAATACTCTTTATTATATCTTATAAATCATGCTTTATAGATAGGCTATACAATTAAGTACATAATTTTAATTCTATCATACTAACAAGTATATAATAATTTATGTAGATAAAATTCAACTTATATAAAATTTGATTTATGTAATATTGATATAAACATAACTCTTATATAAGATGAGAGATTCCTATATTCATTTTTATATTTTCAATTAGAAATACTGTATTTTATTATTGGATTTTATAAAACTTTTAATTTTTACATTTCATTCATATAAAAAGTAATTGTAACATCTCTAAAAAAATAAAACCATATCAATATAATATATATAATATTGATAATATAATATATATACATATAAGGCAATTTCTGAAATATTTATCTTATATATATAAATACAGTATTTCTGAATTTAAAATGAATTTTTATTTCATGTATTATTTATCTTTAAACTAATTCTATCAAATAATCGAACTATAAAAATTAAATGTTAGTTGTTAAACATTTTGTTTATTTACTGTATTCAAACATTTCTGAAGTTCAATTGATTTTATTATGAAACTAACAAAAGCAGCATAATATTCTTCAACATAATTTCAATATACTAATATAGAATGACATTACAGAATTTTTTTATAACTTTTCTTGTTAATATTTAAATCATCATCCTCAGTAAAATCTTATATCAAACATTTAAATTTAATTGAACATAATTTATTTGTACCAACTAGTTTAAAAAAAGAATATCGAAATTAATAAAAGCAACATACCTCTTGTAAAAATACAAAATCGTAATCGGAACTTGCTAAGTGGGCTGCAATAGCAATAATTCTCTCTTTCCTATTCTTGCTAATACCAACAATTCCCCTAATTAAGATCAAGTATTACAAGATTTATTTGTTAGTTAATTATATTATCAGCAATTTTGTTAATTGGAATAATTTATAAATCAAATAAAATTAATATACTGTAAAAATTAAAGATTATTTCATTTAAAAAATGGAAAAAAATTAAAGTATTCAAAGGAAAAATTGAGTAAATCAAGGATATTTAGGAAGGCACTGTCAGTGAAAGGTAGTTTTCTTTATGTAGTAATAATTATTTCTTCAAAAAAAATAAAAATATCAAAAATATTAAATGAAAATTTTACAATCTATACAGAAAGAACTCCAAACTTTCATTTAAACCATAAACCATTCTTGACTAGCATTATTTATTAAAGCATGATAATTTAGTAGTAATTTTTGAAAATATAATATATGCTATAAAATTACTTAAACTTTTAACCAGTGAGAGTTTTAGTAATAATGTTAAATGCTGTATAACAAATACAGCATTAGTTTTAAACACAAAAATGATCAACTGAGTAATTAATTATATTAAATATCATTACATGCAATCTCATTTAATTTAATCAAAAATATTAGAATCATTTTACAAGGTTAATATCAGAATTCAATTACTATTCTCAAAATTAGAAAATGCAAAGAGATAAACCTGATAAATGAACCATACAAATGCTTGCCAACAGAACATGAGAAAGGTGAAATGGATCTGACAAATGCAGGCTAACCCTATTCAAATTCATGACTTTTACATAAATAATTAATTTTGTAAGGTACTCTGAATCTGGATTCCACATCAAATTGTCCTGCTGGCCATTTCTGCATATGGACCAGGTTATTAATGCTATTAATTATTACATATGCACTGCATTTGTGAGTACAATGTAGTATTAAAAATTACAGGATTTCTGTACAGTTTATAAATAGATATACAGCATCTAAAAATATGACAACAACAAAGCTTTATCAATGTAAACAATATAAAAAAAAAATCATTCAGTTAAATGATATCTAAAAATATACAAAATAATATATTGTTTTTTATTGACAATAAATTTTAAATCTTTAAAATCAGTTTTAAAATACAACATTGTATTTTATTACAAAAAATATATATCTACAGAAAAATGTCAATATAAACATTGATTTTAA
The DNA here is from genome assembly GCA_011317285.2 of Androctonus mauritanicus. Taxonomy (NCBI): domain Eukaryota; kingdom Metazoa; phylum Arthropoda; class Arachnida; order Scorpiones; family Buthidae; genus Androctonus; species Androctonus mauritanicus. The sequence continues at coordinate 15,540 of WUQG02248296.1, read as the reverse complement.
ATATATTTATATGACAAAGTTCAGAATTTTTACTATATCATATTTTAAAATTTTGTAAAAAATTTTGATGGCAAATATTATGTTTAAATATTTTGTTTTTATTATTACATATTTTATTTTTATTATACATTATATATGTTTAAGATTCACTGTTCTTGAGATTTCGGCCGAAAAACAAGTTCTAATGAAAAGATCAGAAAAAAATTTTAAAATTGTCACGAAACAACAGTAGCGAGCATCTACAATGTTTTGACAACACAAACAGATGTAACACATAAGTAAAACATTTTTTGATAGACTCAAAAAGCAGTTTTCCCGTTACAAGAATCGAAACTCGATAGGAGAAACCACAATACGGAACCACCTGAAAGATGCGAATCCATCCATCACTACTCGATTAAAACCAATTTCGGCATTATCCCGGCACGATATGAAATCCACGTATTCATTTTAAGCATTTATATAGAAGACGTGAGAGAAAACAGTATGTTTTCTAATCTAGCAATCGCATTTTTCGATAAAAACAAAATATCGGTAAACCGATAAAAGAAACTAGCATAGGCGAATTTCTGCTGCGGGCAGTCTGCAAAATTACAATAAAAATCAAACTACGACAAAAATCAAAGTACAAAGTCTCAGAAACATCAAATGAGCAGAAATATTCGAACAATCTAGAGTATTTCTAGATAAATTTATTCCCTGTTTAAATAATAGCGGTGAACATATGTATTAAGGTGAATGTTCTCAAATCGAGAACCGCAATACAGTTACACTTGTTTAAAGATGCTGGTAGTTTGCAATCAAACAATCGAGAATTTTTATAATGGTAGAAAGCAAAGCACAGCAGGAATAAAAAAATAAACAGATTTCGGTCGCAGGACTGTCAACTTTTTTCTGATAAATACCGAATTCTAGATAGAAAAGTCTACCAAACACCAAGTTGATCGACCGGCGATCGTATACAGTGCTTTACCGTAGAAAATTAAGTTTTGTTCAAAACAGGGCCACAGTCTGACCTAGAGAACAAAAATAAAGAAATTTCGACATTGGCGTCTTACCAAACATTCAAAGTGAAAACCTTGATCTCCAATTCCATCTTCATTCCTTCCCTCGAGACTGTTTCCACTTCTTGAGCAGATTAGACCGACCGCTCCATTTAATAATAAAATACGTTGTTCTAACGGCAACAGTCGGCAACAGATGGCGTCGCAGAATCGGATGTAGAAATAACACAGGATTCTTCTTCCGTTAAATATTTACGCGAAGTTTACGGTTGGCGGCTTTATTCAGCGATTTTGAAAAATAATAAAAATTATTCAGGAAGAAACTAGTCGGCCAATAAGCAATATTAAAAAGATGAAAACGAAGACAGTCACTAACAAAGATTACTACTACATCGAAATGCCTTCAGCCGGATCCTCCGTGTGCTCTAATTTAAACTCGACGAATGGCCTTTAAACCGACAGCACCACTGACCTACAACCGACTGAATGCTGCTTCGACCTTTTCTACTTTTATCTGGGTTACAGGAATTTACTATTTGGCCCAAAACCGGAAGTGTGGGAACAGAGAATGCCGATTACTCATTCTTCCACGTATAAAAGTATACTCGTATATATGCATTTGGATAGAACGAATATTATTTTTTTTCCTCTATCGATATTCAAGATCGAGATTTTGTTGCAGTGCTGAATCTTCGTTAGTCTCCTATCATCAGTGTGAAAAGCAGATTATTAAAGTGTAATCGACATAGTGACATATAAAAAACATGTTTTGATGTCAGTTTAACATCGAAGTCATCTTATGATACTTTTACTTTGAAATAATATCCTGTATCATATAGGATATTGAATTAAAATCGATATAAACTTTATACATCATGATTATTTTATGAAATAAGTCTTTAACACGATGATAATGCCAATGCTAACATCGTAAACAACAAAACAAGTGAATTCTTTATATAGTACAGTATTCATTTCTATGCAAAATCAAACCAGAATTACTGATGTACTGTTTTTAAATGATTATCCAATCTGTATTATTAGAAAAGGAGCGGCCAACTGGTATTTCAATTATAAATTAGCATCGTTGAAGGAGAGCTACAGAACTCCACTTGAGCATAAAACTTACAGATGTATAGATTTTATTATTTTATTGTATTTATTCACTATATCGAGAATCGCATCATCCTTATCCTTGATCCTTACTTATTCAGAAAGATAATAATAGTTCAAAATATTTATCAGTAATCGAAAATCATATAACAAGAAACAAAAGCAGAGCCAGATTTAGAGGAGCCTGTAGACACAAAATATTTTTTAAAATAAATTATAAAATTGTTCGATAATTTTAACCTGCTTTTAAGGATCCCTAAGCACGTTGCTCTTGTGCCTACTGGATAATCTGGCCTTGAACAAAAGATAATTTAATAATTATGACAAATCGTTAAATATTATCACTGTAAATAAAAACAATGGTCCTATTGCTCTAATTTGTTCTTTAAATCTTGATTGACACGTACAATAGAAATAGTTTGCTTTAAAAACACATGTAGGCTTATAAAATAAAAGTTTATCCGTTGCCAGAAATCCGGACTTCTTGGAAATACAGTACAAATTAAAATTTCCTTGTTTGTGTAAGAGAATGCAAGCGCATCAACAGGCAGTGAAGCAAACGCAACAGAAATCGCGGAAATGAACAAATATACTCATTTTGATAAATGAAGCATTCTGTATTATTTAATAAATAAACTAACAGGATGTTCCTGTTCATCTCTTCTTTATTCTTCATTAAATTTGACTTTTAAAAGTACTGCACGAAAATCCAGACTGACGAAATCTCCGAGCAATCCAGATTTTCGAACTTTTACTGTATATAGAATATATCTGAGATACTTTATATTATAAAATATCTCATGTATACAAATTCTATATACAGATCTATGCATATTTTTCAACCAAGTCATTTTTATTATAAAACTTTTTTAAATAGAAACTTGAAACTTGACATAGTTACGACCAAACCTTTTCGTTTGTTTTTTATACCGTTTTCCAACAAAAGGTTAACACCAGTCATAAATAGAACATTTCTTAAAAAATTCTCAATGGGGGTAATACAAACACGTGTATTTACATTACCCCCATTGTACATTTGTGTTTTCATTATCTCCATATGTGTTTACGTTGTACAAACACGTATGCACAACGGAAGTAAAATTGAACACTAGAAATTTTATGCAAATATATATGGTATATATGCTTGCATAAAATTTTTGATATACAAAAATATTTAATTCAAAACCTTTGATCTAAAAGACAGGGCTCAAATTATAATGTCCATTCTTCTATTTTTTTTTTTTTTTTGCATATTTTACGCTCCTTTCCAATCAGGGAGATTACTAAGGGATGGGGGCCAGTTCTAACCACAGGCTGCACCCAAACCCGTGGAAAGGGCCGCATTGTGAAGGACGGGGATCGCCGGGCCGGGCCCAGCACCCCGAAAAAAGTTTTCAGGAGTTACCAGACCCAGGGCGCGAACCCGGGTCCTCCTGCGTTGCACGCAGACAGAGTTACCATTCGGCCATCCAACACAGGCTGCACTCACATCGTGGAGAAGGGCCGGATGATGAAAGACGGGGATCGCCGAGCGGGGCCCAGAATCCCGATAAAACTTTTCAATAGTTACCAGATCTGGGATGCGAACCCGGGTCCTCCTGCGTGGCACGCCGACAGCGTTACCACTCCATTTTTCTATTGTCCTAAAAAAAGCACAGTTATTATGGATGGTAATTTTATTTGTGGATAAAATCGCCATTAAACTAAAACATCATTTATAGATTTTTAGAATAATAATTATTGCAGTTCGGCTATAATTTTATATTCTTCACTCAGAATAGTTATATTTTATAACTATTCTAAGAATAGCTATGAAATATCCGAACAACCTTTATTTAAATGCATAATAGAATTAATTAACTGATGATTGATACTATGTTCGTCAGCCAGATTGATCATGCTAGAGTTCCATATAGAGGAACTTATCTAATCCTGTAGCACCAAATTTTTTCGGAAGGAATATTTTTTTATTTTTGGGCTTAAGTCAGTAGTATTTTTAATCTTGGAAGGCATTAGACGACTAGGCTATTCCAGATTCGGCCGGATAATTATGTGGAAGTGTGTTGCATTTACATCCTACTGAATCTGGATTAATTCTTATCCCCATACTTCTAGGTTTCAGGATGGTACAAGCCCGGTAGTTGAACACCATCCTTCTATTAATTTATGAGATGAATCCGTGATAAATTTTGAAAGAAATTGTCACAATGACGCTGATAAAGCATTCAATTTCCACATTGGATGATCCGGATTCAAGTTCAGATCCTATACTTTCCAGTTTTCAGGAGAAGTCCGAACCCGTTCGTTGAATCCTATCCTTCAATTTTCCAGTTAAAATCGTTACGGGTGTTGTCCATCCTGTGATGGGCTCTAAAAGTAGCCGCTGCCAAGTACAGAATATCCTAAGTTTGAAGAATGAATCCGAATCCTATATAATTTCCAATACTTTTCTGAGGATCCTGACTTACCCATGATTGGCTTCCGAATGTTCCCACTGGTTAATTTTTAGTTGGAAAGCTGCATATAGACTAAATTAGAAAGAATAAGATAAGTGATACATGAGAATTGAATCGAATACACAGTTGATAAAAATTGAAAATATGAGACATTGGAGCTATTCCAGTTTTATCAAGGGACCAACCGCCGATTATATTTGGCTATCTGACGAATTATAAAGAAATCATGATTATAGATTTAATATTCTGTAAATTAAAATAACTAATATACATTTTATTGATTTTTAATCCAGTTTTCATTTTTTATCGATGTTTTTTTTTTATCAATGAAGATGTAAATGTTACCAGAATTCGCCAATCAATACTTATTAATTGAACGTTTCCATTTCCCGGGACGTGAATCCTGAGGTTGGTTTTTGGGAAACACGAGTTTGTGTTGTATGATTATGTTATGTCAAGTGAAAATGTTTGTTATGTAAGTGTGGATGCAACTATAGGATAATGGTTCAGAATAAATATTATCGAGTTACTGTTGTTTTTTATACACGCTGTATGGCTGAGGTTAAGTCGCCCTTTCGTACCATCTTTGGATCGTTTGAAAACAATACGACTGTCATAGGTCAATCAGTTAGGATCAGAGCCCACACAGTCTTTCATACCGCCTTCAAGTTCAACCAAAAACCGTACAACAGCCATGGGCCAATTGGTCAGGAACAGGCCAATTGGCCCATGGTTAGTATTTATGGCCATTATTCGGATCTAATTAAATAAATTAAATATAAACAAATTAATCTAATTGAACAAATTCAGAATAAAAATAATTACCTTAATATGAATCATACTTTTTCAATCAGCCTTCTATCCTTTTTCCTGAAAGTGCTTTCAACTGTTAATTTTCTTCAATAGTAAATAAAATTTATTAATGAAAACTACAATAATAGTTGAAGTTTTTATTATTTGTAAACTTCATTGATTTCGTTTTTCTTGTTAAATAAATTATATTAACCTAATGAAACTGATAAAAGTTCGTATCTTACCTACTTTTAAATTATTTAAAATATCTGAATTTTTTTTTTAGATAAAATTTGACTTGATTTTTTTTTTACTTCATTTTTCTATATTGAGCAAAATATTTAATTTCTCTCAATGATTCAACTGGGAAGAAAGAGGAAGACGAGGAAGAAATTTCTTCCTCGTCAGTTTATCCGATTCCTTTCTATCGCTTAATTTATTGCGTCGCGATCGCAGGTCTCAATTACATTTTCAGATTCATTTTATTCCATTCCGGCGAAGAAAATGTTTTTTTACTGCCTACATAAGAAATTTAAATGTCCGCCATTTTTAATGGTTGAAACTAGTGTGTTGACTGATGTGTCATCGAAATCACTTTTAATGATATGACACTCATTTTAAAATTTCATAAAAATCTGATCAATATTTCAGGATATAATAAAAGAATACTATATATCATAAATTTGAACTTTCACCATATTTAAATAGTTAGGATCAAATCAAGCAGGATTGAAGTTATTCTTTAATGATAGATCAACATCATCAATTTTCATGAAAATCCACTCATTATTTCAATAATAATCTCATAAACTCACTTTCCTTTGGAAAATAAACTGAAGAGATTTCATTGAAGTTGATATTTTATAATTATGCTTATTCAATTAAATTTATGCTATCAGATCTTAAATATGAAAACCTATTTTGAATATCTAACAAAATTTTTTTCTTTGATGATAGAAATTATTTAATCAGGCCTACCTTCTAGTCTGCCTTAAAAATTGTTTCTTCATCAAATAAAAATCATTATCATTTTTATTGAGATCTCTGTTCTAGATAACTTATCTGAAACTTGGAAAAAATATCATGAATATCAAACGTTCCCCAAACTTGATATAAAAAAAAAAAAATGTCTTTTTTGGTTTTCTGATCGAATCTAATTTTAATGCAATATTCACTCTCTAATTGATTATCAATGATTACAGCAGTTTCATTACATTTTATTCATTGTTGATTGATCAAAATATCTTTTCAGACTTCATTGGTTCTAAAGGTGTTTTAAAACACAATTTAATTTTTCTTTTATCCATATTTAGCACATTAAAATTATGTAGCAAAGATTATGTTTAAAATTGAATAATTTCCTTAAATTTTGGAAATAAAGGCAAACATATTTAAAATTTGATAAAGTTTGAATGAAATAAAATTTATATGTTAGCAATTTTTCATGATTTGTCTAAAAAGCTAACTGTTAAATAATGTTCTGAGACAACAAACCAGACAGATTAAAAAGTTGTGAACAATGAGCTTCATTGTTTAGAAAATTCAAAACTGTCCCTCTGATATCAAAATTCTTTAGATGTGAAGAATGTGAACTATGGAACTTGTCCTATTAAATTCATAATACATAAGTTCTATTCCCTTATCTTTATTGTATTTATGTAGTTTACTAATAAAGAACTTGTTTTAAGATAGATTTCTGCAAAATTTACCTAGATATTTGCAGAGCATAGTTATTTGAATTATTCATTATATATAAAATTGAACGTGTTTTCAATATAATTCCAAAATTAATGCCTAATACTGTATTTCCTTATGACTATTCCTTATTCCTTTTATAAAGTCATTTGTAACATTTTTTAAAATAATAAAATTTTTCTTCAAAATCTTAACTTTGAAAATTTGAAAATTGTATCCTAGGTTCAAGCTAAAATATATTTGTTATAATATTACATTTTAGCCAAATATATTATTTTAAGCGCATAATTAATCAGAGCCAATGAATCTTAATTGCATGCATATAATTAAATAAAAATAACAACATCAGTTAGATTAGTTTTTACATATATAGAACACTTTATACTCTTCAAAATGGAATTTTGTTTTGTATGTTTTTCCTGAATGAGAGCTTAAAACACGATATAGTGTAAAATATTTTTTTATAAATTGCTTCTTTAGCTCTTTCTACTCTACACCTAAAATAATATCAGTTCATTACAGAACAACAGTCGCTTTAGAAAATTTTTTAAAATTTTACCAATTTTTTTTACAAAAACAACACTATATAATAAAATATATTGTATTTTTAGTAAAATCAAACAGTGATAATCAAAATATTTTTTATTACTACAATTGTAGCAGAAATAGAGCAACTGAAATTAACTCAAAGTCAATTCATATTATGATGGCAGAGGAGGGAAAAAAAACAGTAAATAACCAAAATATGAAAACTCTTACATAAACAATATAATGATGACGGTAAAACATGATAACATATCAAATGAATTATCTATTCATTATTTTATTTTCTTCAAAATTCAACTTATGAAAAGATTTCTTAGCCTTAAAAAGTTATTAAATTAATATTAATATTTTTAATAAATTTTCATATAAAAAGGCAGAATAACAATTTTATATGCCAAATGAAATTTTAAGGATAAACAAATTTTTATTCTGAATGAATTTTGTTGTTTATATTAAATACATTAATGAGTTGTTTACATGAAATGATTGTTAACAATTAAAAATATTTTATTAATAATTTTCATCAAAAATATCATCTACTAAAAAGACACTTACAGGGTTAAAGGCAATGTGAGAAAAATAATATTCTAACATATTAACATATTGTGAAAAATCTTTAATTTTACATCTTGTCTAATTTTGAGGATAAATCTGATCAGAAAGTACAAAGACTTTTGGAGGACAAATTAGAAAATGAAAGTTCTGAATTCATGGTTCTCTAATAATATCTAATTTGCCAATAAAGTAAAATATAACAATAATTATACTATTGAATTATTATTTTTTCATTTTACTTTATACATCAAATGGCATTACATACTGAAGAATGATTTTCTGTTAAATAAATACATAGATAAAAATTTAAACTTTCTATAATAAATAATTTTTTTCTTTAATTATTCGTTGGCAGTATTCTTTATTTTACTAAACGTAATTACAACTTTTGATGAGGACATTAAGATTAAATTTAGCAATAATTCTAATTAATTGTATTTTTCCTGCATTATTAAAATATAATTTATTACTCTTATTAATATATACAATTTTGAATATTGATTCTACTTGATTAGTTTAACAAAAACTTTTACCTTCTTAAAAAGATAAAAAAAAAAAATGATAATAAATATTGTTAAAAAACAATTGTAAGTTTGCCAATCTAAAACTATCACTCAGATAAATGATTTAAGTTAAAAATGATAAGTTTTCGGTGATTTATGTAGGAATATGATGTGACTGGCAGTTTACAATTTATATACACCTTATGACATTTTATGAAAATAAAGTAATTTGTTATTGCACTTGAAAATATCTTATTAGAGAAAATTTTGGATATAATGATATGACAGTTTCTTTTATAAAGATAACTAAAAACAGCATAGTAACTTTATACATTTAATTTGTTATTTAAATAACAGTACATAATGGAAGGTATATGAATAACAAATAAAAAATATAAAACATTTGATATAAAAATTAATATATATATATTTATATATACATATATTTGGTTTTGCATAATTTGAAATCCTTTCTTTCTGCTTCCAAATATCAGAGTTATTTTTATGGCAATGTGCTGCACTCCATGGGAGTGATTAGTTAAGATAAGTTTTCGTCAGACATGAATGACCCTTTCTGTAGATTCTGCTGATGTCATGTTACTGAGGTTTCGTCTATTCTGCTCTAGTTCTGCTTTATGGAGAGCTTCTCGGGCTAGGTAACGTTGACGTTGTATCTTCTGTTGTACTGAACGTGGTATATCAGGAATTAAATAAGCAACTAATCCAGTAAAGAAGAAAACTAGATGCTGTAAGAAAATGAAATAAAAAATATTTAAATATAGTCACATTACAAAAAATGTTTTGAACCTAGTGTTTAAACAAATAAAATAAAAATTATGAATATGAAATTAAAATTATTCTATATATATATATATACATACTGTATATATACTTACATAAATATTATACAGGAGGATTCCCAGAAAAATTTTTATGCATCCCTTTTAATTTTCAATTGAAGTGTTCTAGCACTGTAGAAGCAGGGTCTAAATATAGAAAAAAAACCAAATATTATTGATTGAGAAAGTTGAACACTATTCATTGAGAAACACTATTGCTCTAATTGCAAAATGAAGAACCTAGAAATCCTATCTCAAAAATTAAGCGAGATAAGAGAAGATATAGATTTCTCAATCAACACCATATGGTCCTTTTTCTAAATGTAGATCTGCTTCTGTAGTACTAGAACATTTCAATTGAAAGTTAAAGAAAGCATAAGGATTTTTCTGGAATTTCTGAATATATATATATAAGCCATCAATAATTTTACAATAATGGCAGCTAATTGACCAGATGGAAACTTGTTGTATTTTTACCATGTAATAGTATTTGTATTTAATTTTGGGTCTCCTATCTCCAATTTTTTAAGTATTCAGACTTGATCCATTCAATCACGTCCAAAATACATGGAAGCATGGAATTTGGATTCCATGTTTCCATAAAATTTTTGATAGATCCAGCTTGGGCATTGATTCACCTACTATAAAGTCCTATTGGCTTTACCACAGATGTTGGCAATTCCTAGTTGAGTCTAGAATGGATACCATTATGTAATCAGACAATGATCAGAAAGTGGTATTAAAAAATAATTGTTTTTATTTGCTAGAAAATTTGTTAGATTAGTTTGAATTAAACTGTCAAAGGATACTTTTAGTAGTGGCCACTTTTAGAGCCTCCATAGACTATCCAACAACTATGGTGGGATCATCCAGAAAGTTAAAAGATTGGGTTTCAACGAAAATAGCACCAAAAGCAAGATTTTGGTGCTATTTTCGTTGAAAATGATAACAATAGCAAGTAGGAATAGTATACTAAAAGATTGGGTTCAATGAGTTTGGTTGATTCTGGACTTTTCTTAAAAAACAATATATGAAACCCAGATCCTTCAAGATGGTAAATGACTGCTTTATTAGGCAACAAACACTAGAAACTTGAACAAAGGAAATAACTTAAGCATTTCATTTTTGTTTTTATATCATATTTTCTTTAGTTTTACTCATATAAAGTTTGATAGGCACAAAATCCAAATACAGTTTCCTCATTTTAAAGAATAACAATGTTTATTCAACATTATTGTAAGCTATTACTTTTTAAAAGAATATTGAATATTCTGAGTTCTGATGGACATAACCTCTATTTATAACATTGTGCCTATGGAAACTCCTGTTCCGAGTTATGATGGATTTGAATTATGACCAAAATTTTTTAACACAATCCTGTTGTAAATCAGGGTCTCTCTATATAGACAATCCCCCAACTTACATAGATGTGACACATGTAGATCTGTATTTACATAATTTAATTTTAGTTAATAAGAGAACTCAAACCCAGTTCTCTTGAAAAAACTGGAGGTGTAGGACTCTGAACTGAATCTGAATTCTCTAAGATGGTAAGAGAGTGCTTTACCATGTAACTTATGTGGTTATTCTTTAATATAACTATTTTTAATGTTAAGTCTTAGTGACTCACTAATACTATATAACATATGTTCCAATATATGGAGATTTAATTTACACAGGATTTAACTAAATGATACATAATTACATGAGTTGAGCTAATATACAGTATATATTTATTAAATTTTAAAATGTTTAATTAAATGCAAACATTATAGTTTTTTTTTTTTTTTCAAATTATCAAGTCATCTCAATAAGTAATGCTATTTTTTAAACCAAGAAGAAACCAAAACACAATTAAATTTTTTAATCTATTATATATTTGTCCATCAGAATCAATGACATTCTGCCATTGTTCCAAAAAGTTTTTAATATCATGTTTATAAAATTCAGATGGTTCTGAAGCAAAAAAAAAAGTGCAATCAATCAAATCAATTAAGCTGCAATCAGTGCACATTGAGGGATTATTGTCCCAAAGAATTAATAATAATTAATTAATTTAGGATAATTATAAGAATTATTCCAAAAAAATAAGTGAGATCTTACATTTATTAACTTACCTCAAAAACAACAACAAAACTGAGTCGAGCAGCAAATATATGCCAATATTCCATTGACAATTTATATTTCTTTGGCTCTTCAGGAGGATATCGATAATCTTGATACCTATATTTAAAGTATTTACAATTTCTTTTTGTTTCTAATATAATTAATTTAATGAATAAATTACAGTATAGTTAATGAAATTATAAAATTATTTTTGTGCACACAGTGTTATTATATTTTTGGTGAAATCTTCTTTGCAAAAATACACTAGATCATATTTTTTATGAAGAATAAATTTTAAATATAATACATCTATTATATATATAAAAATTTTTTAAGATAAAATTTCATTTAAAATTATTATAATGGGTCATAAATGGTAAATATATATGAATATGAATAATATGAATTAATTGCTACATATTTTAAAAGCTAAAAAATATCAATTTTTGATGATTAAAATATTGACTAATTTATGGAACTGATTCAAACATAATACAAATGTTTATTTCCTTAGATATTTATAAAATTGCATTTGATATAATAGAATCTTTTTAACTAATCTCTTGTATCATCCATGTTCATGAATTCTGGGGATTGTAAACCAACAATTAGAAAATTCTGATTTAGAGGAAAAAACATACCAAATTTTTAAAGAAAAAACTTATTGTTTATGTAATCTAATGAAAAAAATCACATATATGTAAGTAATTTACAAAAGTAAACATCATTCCATTATCTACCAGTCTTTAGTGTCTGATATATTTTCTTCATAGCATGAAACAATTTGGATTAAAAATTGAAAGTCAATTTTTAATCCAAATTGAGATAATATTTTATCTCAAAATTCCTCAAATATATTTCAAGATAATTAAAAATTAATTAAACAATGTATTTTATAATCTATATTTTATAAAAATAAAATAAATGGACTATAAAATGACTTTATGAATTATTTTATAAAACATTGAATTATACCTGCATATTTTTATTGTCACATTATTTAAAGTTGATTCTAATGGCCTTATTTTGTCAGGAAAATCTGAAGTGTTGAATCTGGACAATGAATTGTTAATATAACCCCATAATGTTCCATCACTGCTATACACACTTGTATATACCAAACGTGGAATAAAATCACTAGTATAAGCAATCATAAAAGCCTGTAATGAAAAGAATATGTATTATAATAATATATATAAATATACCATTTAGTACTCTACTAAGTGGAAATTTGCATTATCTATTGGCAAAAATATATATATATATATATAAATGTAAGAAATATTTAAAAGCCATAATACAATGTGTTTCAAAAAAGACAATTGTAAAGAGAAGAGAGGAGAACTTTCTTTGATTCCATAATATTGGTTAGATAGCAACACTTTGCTTAAGATTAACAGCCTTGAACAGAGGAAATGACCTTGTCATGTGGCAAGGTCATTTCCTCTAGTTAAGCTCCTACTAGTCACAATCAGGCATTCATTCCTTTGTGTAGTATGAGCCATGTTGTTTTCCACAGATGAACATGTATTTATTGTTGAGACCTATTTTGCATACAGATCTTACAAATGTATGAGAAAGATATTTGTGTTGAAATTTCCTCAGTCTACCATTCCAAACAAATTGACAATATGTCATTTGATTGATATATTTCATAAAATAGGTTCTGTACAGGATCAAAAAAGCCCAGGCCAACCATCAATGTTAAGTGCTGAAGTTTTTGATGATATGTCACAGTGTCTAATATGTTCACCCAGAAAATCACTCTGAAAGTTATCATCAGAGCTGTTCTTTGCAGATCTCGGCTGTCACCAGCTACTGTTTTCAGGGCTACAAAGACATTAAAATTGCATTTATGTCTTTCATAAAATGAAAAGAAATAGACATTACAAAACATTTACAGTATTTCGGTGGTTTCATTTATTTGTTGATCTAATGGCATTGAAGTATTGAATCATGTTTATTTCAGTGATGAGGCATGGTTTCACTTAGATGGCTATATCAACAGTCAAACCAATTGAATTTGGAGCAGTGAAAATCCTCACACTTTTTATGTATAACCATTACATTAATGGAAAATTGGTGTGTGATGTGAAATTTCCTGTCACTAGGTGATAAAATCTTTATTTTTTGATACAATCAACTGCTGAGATTTATCATGACCTCATCCAATAGTTTATTGTACTATTGGATTTGAATGAGCAAGAGTGTTAGTTTCAACAAGACTGCACTACCACTCATACAGAAAACAAAATAATGGCCATGTTGCAGAAGTTTTTTTGATTGTTTGATTTCAAAAAATTTGTGGTCCCCAAGATTCCCAGATCTTATGCTACTAGATTTTTACCTTTGGGATATTTGAAAAGTGTTGTGTTTGCAAACAATCCTCAAATACTTGAAGACTTGAAGGCTAACATTGAAATAAAGATTTTAAACATACATGAACAAACATTAACTGCAAATGCCATAAAACAGTGAACAAACTGTATCCAGGAAGAAGGAATTCACTTTCAACATCTGTTGTAAGGTACATATATGTCTTGTTTGTAATCTTTTGTAATTTGTGTCATTTGTCTAATTTCAATACAAACATACAACAGAGAGTTGTATCCTTTTTGAAACATCCTGTAGAATTTTAAATACATTTTATCAATAAATATATTAATATTTGTAGTTTTAGATATTTATTTATATAGTTTAATCTATAGTTTATTGTTGATTATTTGAGACTAGCAAAAGCATAATATTCTACTGTCAATTCTTGGCATCATACTATTACCATTATTTACTATTAATTTTGTCACATAGTAGATTTCTGTTTATTATATCATATTAGAAGTAAACTTATTTGACATTATGATTATATGGCATACTGTTGTTCATTTTTGTTTGTATTAATTGCTATATTTTCATCACAAATATAAGAAAACTAGCAAGATTAACTGGCATTGTTTGGAAATGTCAGAAACATAATTTTATGTGGTAATTATTACATCATCACAACACTGGCACTCAGATTGGGATAATTTGTAAAAAAAAATTTTTAATTAGTTTAAGTGAAGTTAAAGATTAGGCTAGTTTAGTGTAAATTCAGCCATCAATCCTCCAGTATACAGAAATGGAATTATTGTATTCATTAATAATAAATATAGTAATTCTGACTGGATGCACTATAATGGAAATGTCTCAATCAGTGGAGATGTATTAATATACTGTATAATATTTACTGCTTTTTTTTTATCAGAATGGAATTCTGATTTAAAAAAAGTAAATATAATATAAAACATATTTAAAATTTAATTAAAAGTAAATCTAGTATAAAATGCTTTTTTTTATTCTATTATAGAGCATAAGATGATTGGTATTAGAAATTTATTAGTGAAACATTTTCATTCTTAATAAACATTAAGTATCAGTTAAAATGTTATTTTTAGCAATTCTTTAGCACTTATATAATTTTAAATGTCTAATATTAGAAGCAGAACATTTTAATTTAAAAAGATTATTGAAGTTAATTTTATATAAAAATTAAACTGAAATATTTTAATTAATTTGTTACTTTAGAAATTAAATTAAAATTAATTTCAGTTAATCTAAAATAAATAATTTTTCACTCAGAAGCCCTCTAGCAGTCATTTATAGTTTGTGTTGTTGTGCAGTCGGTTTGAGCATTTAAATAATTTTTATTTATTTATATAATATATCATAGAACTATAATAAAGTTAATTAAATATCACTTGCTATACTAAATAACCAAATAAAAACAGTCACAAACAGCACTATCAGCAAATTTTTACACGACTTTTAATCCTGTAAAAATTTGCTGATAGTGAATTTTCATTCTATAAGAATTGAAAATTCTTATAGAATGTTAAGAATACTAGATTCGAGAATTGTAACGTATTTGTTTCTGTGCTCCGAATGTACTGAT